>PVJX010014961.1:0-43654 GCA_004027295.1 Dolichotis patagonum
AGCTATTGCTGATTTAATATTATCCTTCTTAGAAGTCCTACCATGCTTTTTTTTTGTTCTATTACCATTGGTTCTATCTACCACATTGTGTCTTATTGGAATTTGAATATGTGTGATAGTTCAAACAAATTTTTTTCTTTTTTATCAAAAATGAGATATTATAATACCCATTGATCATTTTCTGTTATTCAGTTCAGAATGCCCTGGAATTCTTTCACTATATGCATGGCTTTATACTATTGTGTTATGTTTGATATTATTGTAATTGAAACTATGCTTAACTATAGCAAAGTAAGAGATATGGTGTTAGATACTGTTGATGTCCAGTTGACTTAATGTAAAGTACTGTATTGCCTATGTTGTCCTCTTCTGATCTGCTCTGTACTGCCCCCTTTTGTTTTATTCTCTTTTAAATAAAAAAAAAAAGAATGCAAAGTGGAGAGGGTGAACTGTGATTCATTCCACTCACAGGGCAAGACAAATACTGACTTTCATCACAGATAAATATGTTTCAGTGCACATCAATAAGAGGCATAAAAAAGACTTATGAAGTCAGATTTTAAAAGTACACACTCAAAGAAATAGATGTGGGCCCTCAAATGGGAGAGCAATATCTTGCAGCCTTGAGCTGAATATATTTATGTGGATTTGGGAGTGTTCTTAAAATGAGTTATTTAGTATATATATATTCTGTAGTCTGTTGGGTTTTGCCCATTTTGTGGGCTATGTTAAAATACAAACCATTAATATGTGTTTGAAGCTAAGAGGTGTTATTTTCTTCATAATGATCTTCCCAAGGATTATAGTTTGTAGGTGAAATTTATAAGTAAAACAGACCCATGGCTGAGTTTAGTCTGAGTTTATAGATTTATTTTCTTAAGTTTATTAAGAATTATTCCTGGAAGGAAAAAAATGAATAACTATTGTGTATTAAAGCTACAACTTTTCTTAAAAACTGCAATTTATTATTACAATTTTCTTTGTTCCCTTTCTATCTTTATTTCTTCTGTCATACTTCTACACCCCATTCTCTTCACAGTCTTTACTGAATAATCAGTAAATCTACAACCTCTAAGAGGAAAGCCAGAGGAGAAATAAAATTGAGGTAAGTAGATTTTAAAAGGGAAATACCTAAGAAGCACAAAGCTTACAGTGAGGTCAAATTTCAATTTATTATTATGTTATCAAAGACTGAAAAAAGTAGAAAAACATTGGCTAAGTCAATGAAGTACTCAAAGGCATGTTGTAAGTGTTGGTAGCACTACAGAATTTGGAGATCACAGATCATCCAACTGATAGTCACTGTGGGGGAGAAAGGGATAAAAATGACATAGGTAGGAAATTATTAATAAATGTGATCCAAGTGACCACAAATTCACTAATTGGTGGATATAAATGATGTTTGATTTATGTAATTGATTAAATTAACTACTTGCCATGCTTATTAGTAGGCTCTAAATTTCATTGGGGTCCTATCACTTATACTCACCTAAATTTCAGGCTGTTTCCATCCATGAGAGGCTCCCCATCCAGCAGCCTAAATATTTCTGTCTTATGTGCTGCCTCTATCACAACATTGCATTTGTTTTGCTATTACTGACACTGTGGAGCCCAGAGTCTACCAAAATTGTCCTGTGGTCTGTGTCAGAATAGTCTGGTTGAGGACTTCAGGCATTTTAAGAGGAAGAAAAACTATTTCAAGAAGGAAATATGGCACTTTTGTCTCCATGACTCCACAAGAGGGTAAATGTATCTAAATCTTACAGTTTTAACCCAACACCATCTCTTTTCATGGTTTCAAACACATTGATCAGAACTGAAGAGAGGGTAAGGACAACTTTTATTTTTATCTTCTGTATTTGTTCCAATTATGGATGGATATCTTTATCCTACTCCAATATTTCTTCTCATGTGTACTTTTTTTTGGTACAGGATTTGAACTCACAGCCTTGCATTTGCCAAGCAGGCAGTTAACACTACTGAGCTAAACCCCCAGCCTTCATGTGCACTTTCTGTGATAGCACCATCTATAAAGTCTTTATGAATATCACATTCAAGGATATCTTCTCAGAAATTTTTTTTTTGATCTGAAAAGTTAACAACTCAATCATAGACTTCAGTTTGGATTTAGCTAAGAAAGTTCAAGATAAACAAAAGGACACAAGGTACAAAATCTATCTGCTATATGGACTATTTTACTGGTTGTTTTATGGACTGATACATTGTGCTCCTTCACCACAAAATTCATATGTTGTAGTTCTAGTACCTATTAACTCAGAATGACTTTATGTAGTGATCAAGTCTTTTAAAGATGCATTTAGTAATGCTACCAGAATGTGCTCTAATCCAATAGATGGGTTAAGTAAGATGTAGATTTGTACAGGGACACAAGAAAGACAATGGGATCACATCTACTGAAGGCAGTGCTCTAAAAGCCTTATGAATTTGAGAAGCCTCATAAGGAAGTAACTCTTCAAAGTACCTTGATCTCAGAATTCTAGGTTCTAGAGCAGTGAAAAAAAATTCATTCTTTAAGCCACCTGGCCTAAATTGCTCTATTATGGAAGCTCTGGCAAATGAACATATGTTACATAAATTTTTATTTTTATTAAGTTTATTGGTGCAGTATAGATATGCATAGAGATAACATTCATCATAGGGAATTTGTACTTGTAAATGTAATATCTCAGTTCTTTTTTTCCATTCCTCTGTCCTCTCTTAAATTCCTCTTCCCCTTCTTATTTACAAAGATTTGTTTCCATTTTATCCTTTTTTTCTTATTCCTTTCTTCCTCCCTCACCAAGTTCCCCTTTTCTTTCTTTTTTTAATTTAAAGAGAAGAAAGAAAAAAAAACAAACGAAACAGAAAGAGGGTAGCAACAATACAGAATTCTGAAGGGGAAAGAAAAAAAAAGAAAGAAAAAAAAAAGAACAACAACCACAACAAAAAAACAAAAATACTAAGAAATTGCCACTTGATAAGTTACATAGTATCATCATTGGAAATAGTTGTTAAAGTTAAAAGTTAAAACATACAAAGTACACATTCAAACAATGAGCCTGTTAACAGTTCTGCTCAACATTCTAACAAAAACTGTAATATGGACATCTATCTTACACACTTAAACACACATGCAGTTATATTCTTTAGAGCACTTTCTTTTCCTCTCTTTTTTACAGTAGCAATTACACATTTTGGGTTTTGTTACTCCTACAGTTCTTATTACTTTTTACACTAGAGAAACAATGTGACATCTATAAATATGATTCTTATTTATTTCACCAATGAGGATAGTCTCAAGTTGTCTCCATTTTCCTATGAAGGCCACAAGATCATCCTGTTTTATAGCTGAGTAGTATTCCATCATATAAAAATACCACATCTTTGTCATCCACTCTGTGGTTGATGGGCATCTTGGTTGTTTCCAAGATTTATCTATTACAAATTGTGCTGCTATGAACATGGGTGCACATATATCACTGTGATATGAACTTTTCTGTATCTCTGGGAAAATACCCAGGAGGGGAATAACTGTGTTGAATGGAGCCTCCACTCCTAGTCTTCCGAGAATTCTCCATACTGATTTCCATAGTGGTTACACCAGTCTACACTCCCACCAACAGTGGAACAGTGTTCCTTTTTTCCCATAGCCTCACCACCAACAACATTTGTTATCAGCTGTTTTCTTGATAACAACCATTCTTTCCAGAATGAGATGAAATCTCATTGTTGTTTTAATTTGCCTTTTTCGAATGACCACTAAGGGTGAACATTTCTTCATGTATTTATTTGCCATTTGGATATCTTCCTCTGAGCAATTTGTGTTTATCTCCAATGCCCATTTTTGGAGACGCTCTTTGAATTTGGGGGACTTGATGTTTTTCAGTTCTTTATATGTTCTTGATATAAGACCTTTGTCTGAGGGGTTGCTGGCTAAAATTCTTTCCCATTCTGTGGGTTTTCTTTTCACTCTGTTGATTTCTTTTGAAGTGCAGAAACTTTTCCATAATATGAGATCCTAGTTGTTGGTTCTCTGAAGCGTTTCCCGTGCAGTTTGCGTTTTGTTCATGAATTCTCTGCCTAGCTCTATGTCTCCAAGACTTCTACCTACCTTATTTTCCAGTAGATTTAGTGTTTCTGTTTTAATGTTTAGGTCTTTGACCCATTTAGACTTTAGTTTTGTGCATGGTGATAGGCATGGATCTAGTTTCAGTCTTCTGCATGAGGAGAGCCAATTTTTCTAATACCATTTATTAAAGAGGCTATCTTTCTTCCAGAGAACATATTTAGCCAATTTGTCAAATATCAGGTGGCTGAGTGTCTTTGTACTTATACTTGCATCTTCTAATCTGTTCCATTGATCCTCAGTGTCTTTGGCAGTACCATGCTGATTTTATCACCATGGCTTTGCAGTACAGTTTCAATTCTAGAATTGAGATGCCTCCTGCCTTGCCTTTATTGCCCAGAATTGCCTTTGCTATTCTAGGTTTCTTCTGGTTCCAAATGAATTTTAGGAGTGTTTTCTCTAGATCTGTGAGGTATGTCAATGGTATTTTAACTGGGATTGCATTAAGTCTGTATAACAGTTTTGGGAGTATTGCCATTTTCACAATGTTGGTTCTTCCTAGCCAAGAGCATGGAACATCTTTCCATTTTCTAATATCCTCTTCAGTGTCCTTTTTTAGCGTAGTATAATTTTCAGCATATAGGTCTTTTACATTTTTAGTTAGGTTGATTCCTATGTACTTTATTGTTTTAGATGTTATTGTGAAGGGTGATATTTCCATAATTTCTCTCTCAGTGAGGTTCTTGTTTGTGTACAGGAATGCTATTGATTTTTGAGCATTGACTTTGTATCCAGCTACACTGCTGAATTTTTTTATTACCTCTAGTAGTCTTTTAATGGAATTTTTTTAGGTCTTCTACATAGAGTATCATGTCATCTGCAAACAGTGATAATTTAACTTCTTCCTTTCCTATCTTTTTCCTTTTATTTCCTTCTCTTGTCTGATTTCCTTGGCTAGTATTTCCAGAACTATATTGAATAGGAATGGTGATAGTGGACATCCTTGTCTTGTTCCCAATTTTAAAGTGAAAGTTTTCAGTTTTTGTCCCTTTAGTGTAATATTGGCTGTTGATTTATGATAGATGGCCTTTATAAGGTTGAGGTAGACACCATGTGTTCTGAGTTTCTGAAGGGTTTTTATCATGAACATGTGTTGGACCTTATCAAAAGCTTTTTCTGCATCTATTGAGATGGCCATGTGGTTTTTCTTTTTTGCTTTGTTGATGTAGTATATTACATTTATTGATTTGCATATGTTAAACTATCCTTGCATTCCTGGAATGAACCCCACTTGGCCATGATGTATAATCTTGATGATTTGCTGCATTCTGTTTGCTAGTATTTTATTGAGAATCTTTGCATCTATGTTCATTAATGAGATTGGACTATAGTTCTCCTTTTTGGTTGGGTCTTTCTCTGGTTTTGGTATCAGAGTAATACTTGCTTCTAGGAATGATTTAGGTAGGATTGCTTTCTTTTTGATTTCATGGAAGAGTTTAAGGAGTATTGGCATCAAGTCTTCTCTAAATTTCTTGTAGAATTCAGCTGTGAATCCATCAGGACCTGGGCTTTTCTTTGTTGTTAAGTTTTTATTACAGTTTCAATTTCAATAGCTGATATTGGGTTATTCAAAATTGCTATATCTTCTTGGTTGAGCTTTGATAGTTCATATGTTTCTAGAAATCTGTCCATTTCCTCTGTATTTTCTTCTCTATGTGAGTAGAGATTTTTCAAAGTAGGTGTTTATGATCTCTTGAATTTCCATGGGGTCTATAGTAATTTCCCCCTTTTCTGTCCTTGTTGCGTGAATTTCTTTTTCTTTATAAGATTAGCTAGAGGTTTGTCAATTTTGTTTATTCTCTCAAAAAACCAGCTTTTTGATTCATTAATTCTTTGTATTTTTTTAGTTTCAATTGCATTGATTTTTGCTCTAATCTTTACAATTTCCTCTCTTCTATGAGCTTTAGGTTTAACTTGCTCTTCTTTTTCTAGAAGCTTGAGATGCAGCATTATATTGTTTATTTGGGCTCATTCTGTTTTCTTGATATGACAATTTATTGCTATAAATTTCCCTCTTAAGACCACTTTCATTGCATCCCACAGATTACAATAGGTTGTTTCTGCATTTTCATTGAATTGTAGGTATTACTTTATTTCTTCTTTAATTTCATCTGTAATTTCACTGGTTGTTCAAAAGGTTGTTATTTAATTTCTATGTATTTATGCCACTTTTGCAGTTTCTTTTGCCATTAATTTCCAATTTCATTGTGCTATGGTCAGATAGTATGCATGGGACAATCTCAATACCTTTGCATTTACTTAAAAATGCTTTATGGGATAATATATGGTCAATTTTGGAGAATGTTCCATGGGCAGCTGAGAAGGTGTATTCTGATGTGGTTGGGTGGAACACTCTGTAAACATCTACTAAGTCCAATTGCTCACAGGTATGATTCAGTTCTATTATTTCTTTGCTGATTTTTTGCCTAGTTCATCTATTTCTTTGTGACAGTGGGCTGTTAAGGTCACCTGTAATAATTGTGTTCTTGTGTATTTGGTTTTTCATGTCCTTTAGTATCTGTCTTATGTAGTTGGGTGCTCCTGTGTTTGGTGCATATATATTTATAATTGTTAGTTCTTCCTCTTGAATTTTTCCACTTAGGAGTATGTAGTGACCTTCTTTGTCTCTTTTAAACATTTTAGGTGAAGTTCACATTGTCTGAAAATAGAATAGTTACCCCTGCTTTTTTCTTGGTTCCCATTGCATGGAATACTGTTTTCCATCCTTTGACTTTTAATATATGAGTTTCTTTTTGAATCAGATGCATTTCTTGTATACAGCATATTGTGGGATCCTGTTTCTTGATCCATTCCATCAACCTGTTTCTTTTGATATGTGAATTGAGCCCATTTACATTCATAGATATCACTGATATGTATTGGCTTGACTTTACCATGTTGTGTTCCTGTTGTCAGTTTCCTGCCTTTCTCCCTTGTTTACTTTCTTGTCCAGCCTGTTGACTTCTTTCTGTTGTTGTTCTGGAGATTGTGGTCATTTTTATCTCTATCTAGGATGTCCTTCAGCACTCTTTCTAAGGTTTGTTTGGTGGATATGAATTTCTTTAGTTGTTATGTGTCATGGAAGTATCTTGTTTCTCCATTAATTTTGAAAGACAGTTTTGCTGGGTATGTCAGTCTGGGTTGAAAGTTGTTTTCTTTTAGGGCTTGAAATACTTCACTCCAAGCTCATCTTAACCTGAATGTTTGTGCTGAGAAGTCTTCTGTGATTCTAATAGGCTTTCCTTGATAGGTGAGTTGTGTCTTTTCTCTAATAGCTTTTAGTATTCTGTTTTTATGCTGTATGTCTGAGATCTTAATAATTATATGCCTGGGTGTAGGTTTACATTGGTTATGACTCTGTAGCTTTCTGTATACCTCCCTTATTTGTACATCTGATTTTTCCCCCATGTTTGGGAAATTTTTGCCATTATTTCTGTGAATAGTTTTATCCTTTGCATTGTCTCCTACCTCCTCACTAATGCCTATTACTCTAATATTGTTTCTCCTGGCATCATTTTGTAGCTGTTGGATTGTCATTTCATGCTGCTTTGTTGTTTTTATAAGTTCTACCCTTTCAAGATTGCTATCTGCAATCCTGTCCTCAAGGTCTGAAATTCTATCCTCAGCTTCATTTAAATGGTTTTATAGGCTTCCAATGTAATTTTTTGTTTCTTGCATATCTCTTTCAATTTGTTTCATAGATTCTGCATGTCTTCTGCATTGTTCATTTAAAGTTTCAATCAATTTCCAATGCTCCTGTAGTTTCTTATCTATTTCTTTTCTAGCTATGTTGAGTAGCTCATTTACTAAGGTTGTTACTTTTGTCTTTACATAAGACATTATTTCTAATTTGATTACCTCCATAGCCTCTTGGATTTGTTTCTTTACTTCATTTGCTATCTTTTCAGAGATTTCTGGTGTATGAATTTTGGGGTCCTCTATTTCATTACTGCCTGCACTTGCCCCTGATGGACTAGATGTTTGGGGTTCCATTTTACCTTTTTGTTTAGTCATTTTCACCTTTTGGGTGAATTTCTGGTCTTTCTATTCCAACAGAAACAACTTTCTGCAGTGTGTTGTTCAGCGATCTACTGTGTGGTTGATGTTTGTCAAATTGCTGGGTACCACAATGAAGAACAGATCCAGTCTCCTGAATGCCTTCTACTGTGCCAACTATCTGATGCCTGATGAGGTCTTCTGTTTGAGTGAGGGGTTCCTGAGCATCAAGCCAGCATGGTAGTCCACTGTAGTCCAATTTTCCTGGTGGAAGGGCGTATCCAGCAGGTGTGATCCCAGTCAGCTCAGTCCTGTGGCAGGCTTCCTAGATGTTCCTGGAGAAGGGGGGCCCCAGCAGTGGCAGTCCCAGGCACCTCAGGCCCTCTGCCATTGGTCTGTGTAGTGTTCCCAGTCCCAAACATCTTGGGCCAAGCTGCTGGTCTCTGGGACATTCCCTGCGGGTGAAGGGTGGGCCTACCAGTCCCAAACAGACCAGGCTGAGCTGCCAGTCTCTGGGAGGTTCCCTGAGGGTGAAGGGCGGGTCTACCAGTCCCAAACAGTCAGGCTGAGATGCTGGTCTCTGCGAAGTTCCCAGTCCCAAACAGACCAGGCTGAGATGCTGGTCTCTGTGAAGTTCCCAGTCCCAACAGACCAGGCTGAGCTGCTGGTCTCCCTCCCCTTTTCTTTTGGACAATTTCTTCCTATTTCACAATATATATACTATATATCTTGGATCTTATTTGCAGTTTCAGTTTCTAATGACAAAGACAAGGCAATATTTACATGCATGTATGATTTATTTTACTTGAGAGTATGCTGTCAAGGTTCATCCACTTAATTGTTTTGTTTATCCTTCTTTATGACTGAGTAGTACCCCATTGTATTAAAGCAAAAAACTACATCTTTTTATCCATTCAGTTGATGAGCATTTGGGGTGTTTCCAAGATTTTGCTATTATAAACTGTGCTGCTATAAATTGAATGCACATTTAAATCTTTTGGGAAGATACCAAGAAGAAGACTAACTGGGTTAATTGGAACCACTAGTTTTTTGAAGAATCTCATGTTGATTTACTCAACAGTAAAGAAGTAACAGTAAATCATGTTGATTTACTCAACAGTAAAGAAGTGCAAGTGAGTGTTGATTTTTTTATGTAGGTTGGTGATGGACTTAAATGTTAAATTTGAAAGACTTTTGGTGGAGTTTTTGGAGTCTTATATGGAAGATATTATGTTATAGAAGACCTGGCCAAGACCTCCAACTGCCTGTTTGAGGGGTATGGTGAGAGATGAAGAAAAAATAGAAATGAATTTAGTAATTCATAAAATGAAAGATAGGATACCAATGCCTCTCAGTGAGTAAAGATGAAGACTGCAGCTCACCACTCTTTTGTTAGCCTGTGCAGGAGAAGAGGGAAGAGTGCTTTCCTGGATTAGCATCAAAGTAGCAGTGGAATGGGCGACAATAAAATTGTAAAAGAAACAAGATCCATTCCCACATGCAGGTGCTAACTCTCCATATATTGTCCTCAACAGACCTCATCCTGCCCTGTGAGTGCCACAGCCTCACTGACCATTAAGATCTCAGTGGTGACCAGGAGAAAGCAAGGTTTCCACATTCCAAAACTGGTTCACAAGGTGGGGCAAGAAGGACTGTGGACAGATTCCTGGTCAATTTATAATTTGTGGTCCTTAACATCATGTCATCTGCAAATAAGGATGATTTAACTTTTCCTTTCCTATCCTTATTCCTTCTATTTATTTTTCTTGTCTAAGTGTTCTAGCTAATGTTTCCAGAACTATCTTGACTAAATGTGGTGACAGTGGAAATTCTTGTCTTGTTCCTAATTTTAGATGAAAGCTTTAAGTTTTTGACAATTTAGTATCATAGATGACTTTTATCAGACTGAGATAAAGACCATCTATTCCAAATTTCTGTAGGTATTTTTTTGTTTGTAAATGGGTTTTGGAATTTGGAAACATTTTTTCTATATATATTGAGATGAGCATATGGCTTCTGTCCTTGGCTCTGTTAATATGATGTATTACATTTACTGATTAGTGTTTGTTGAATCATCTCTGCATCTCTGGGATGAATCCTCCTTGATCATGGTGTATAATCTTCTTGATAATTTTCTACATTCTACTTGCCAGGATATTATTGATGACTTTTCATCTATGTTCATTAAGGATATTGATCTGTAGTTCTCTTTTTTGGCTGGATCTTTCTCTGATTTTGGTATCAGGGTAACAATTGCTTCCAGGAATGATTTGGGGAGTATTGCTTCTCTTCTTGAGGAGTTTGATGAATACAGGCATTAGATCTATAAATTTCTTGTAAAGTTCAGCAATAAATCTATCAGGACCTGGGCTTTTCCTTATTGGTAAGGTTTTGTTGTTGCTGTTGTTACATTTTTAATTTTGGTAACTGACTTTGGGTTGTTTAGAATTTTTATATCTTCTTGATTTAACTTTGATATTTATATGTTACATAGGAATATGTCCATTTCTTCTGTGTTTTCCATCTTTAGAGTAAAGATTCTCTAAGTAGGTATCCAAGATCTTCTAGGTTTCTTCAGGATTCATTATGATTTGAGCTTTTTCATTAATAAGTGATGAATTTGAGCCATTTATTTCCTTTTTTTATAAGATTGGATGAGGGTGTGTCAATTTTACTTAGTCTTTCAAAGAACCAACTAACTCTTCAATTACTATGTTTTGTATTGTTTCTTTAGTTTTAATTGCACTAATTTCTGCTTGACCTTTATAATTCCTTCCTTTGTATGAACTTTGAGTTTGGTTTGTTCTACTTTTTCTAGAAGCTTGAAGTTCAATATTAGGTTATTTATTTGTACTCATTCTGTTTTCATAGTATGAGAACTCACCATTCTAAATTTTCTTCTTAAGACTGCATTAATTGCATCCTTAAAGTTCCATTATGTTGTATCAGCATTATCATTTAATTATAGATACTGTTTAATTTCTTCTTTAATTTTATCTGTGACTCATTTGTTGTTCAGAAGAGTTATTTAATTTCCATGTTTATGGCATTTTTGTAGTTTGTTTTGTTGTCAACTTCCAATTTCATTGAACTTTGTTCAGATAATATCAATGGAATAATTTCAAATCCTGTGTACTTACTTAAGTATGTTCTATAGGCTAGTATATGGTCTATTTGGATACTTTCCTATGCACTGCTGAGAAGAATATGTATTCTGATGTGGGGTGGAAAACTCCATGGACATCTACTAAATCCATTTATTCACGTTTGGTTCAATTCTGATATTTCTTTGTTGATTTTTTTGACTAGTTGATCTATCTATCTGTAACAGGGAGGTATTAAGTTTCCTTATTACAAATGTGTTAGTGCTTATTTTTATGTCCATTAATATTTGTTTATATATTTGGTGCACCTGTATTTGGTGCATAGACATTTATGATGTTTATCTTTTCTTCTTGGAATTTGCCTTTAACAAGTAAATGTTATATAAATTTTTAAAGCAGAAAAAAAGAGATAACATAATATCTGATATAATATATAATATAAACTATATATTTTTAATATAATTGAATAAAGGTACAATGAAAGAAAGAAGAAAAGAAGGGGAAATTCTAAAGCTTGATACCTTAAGAATTGGTTTAATACAGGAAGATTATAATTAAATAAACTCAGAGAGCTGGAAAAATGCAAGATATTTTATGTTTTTAGTCCATTTTAGAATTAAAGAAATGGAGGTTCCATGTCTTGGAGAAATGAAGCCCAAATTTACCTAGTGAAAGGAAGACAAGTACTTATGTTCTAGTAATGGAACAGAGTAAAGAACTTAGAAGGAAAAGCAATGTTATTTTCAGGGGGTATGTTAATTAAAATGGCTAAATTCACAAACCTTAATATTAGGAAATGGCTAATAAATTCATTTCTTTGAATGTTACCATTTTGTCAACCAGCCAGGTCCTATTCACTCTTCCATTTACTGGTCCCTTTGCTCCATTAATTTTCCCTACATGCCAAACTTTCAAACACATGAACATTTATAAATGATATATTTCATAAAATATGAGGGTGACATGCATTGCTTGGGTGGATGAAATAGGGAAACTTAACTACCCATTTTGTTAGGTGATTTCCCTGGATGGCAGAAATCACATAAGAGCAAAACTGGTAGGAGTTGCCTTTGTTGCCTTAGAAAATGCCAGGGGAAGTTCTGGATTCTCTTCTAGCCTCTGTTCTAGCAGAGATAATGTGGAAGAAATAACCATTTTTAACAACAGAAATCCTGCCTATGAGCACTTTGTAAAACCTAAATATGCAAGGTACCTGAAACAAAGTCATTTTATTTACTCTATTTGGTCTACTTTGGATGTTTTAGAAGTTGATTCACAAAAGAGGCAGACAGGTTGGGTTCAGAGAACAAAAATTCCTTTGTTTCTCAGGGAATATAAAGCTGAGGTAATAAACCACATTTATGAAATATTTCCCAAGGGAAAAATTGTAAATTTTCCACTAAGAAATAATTGCTTTGGAATAATAAGAAGGCAAGTTACTCTTGCATAAATGTCCTGACAGTCTATAATTTCTAATTTTAGAGCAGATGGTATAAATTCTCATCTTTGGATAGTTTAACCTTTGCTTGATTTGCTGGCAAACTAAATGTAGCTTAGGTGTTAAATTGAACTGAATCTGGACATTCAAAGACTGCAGGGAGAGAAAAGGTGGCCACACCAGGAAGCAAGCCCTATCTGGGAGCCAGGGCCATGTGTGAACCGCTGCCAGACTGCAAACAGCCAGACCCAAGACTTTCCCTGTGAGTCAGCACCATTAGTGGACTGCAGGGAGAGAGAATAAGGCCATACTAGGAAGCAAGCCCCATCTGGGAACAGTGCCGCCATGTATGAGCTGCTGCCAGACTAGGAACAGCCGGACCCAAGCCCCGTCCAGCATGTGGGCTGGCAAAAAAGAAGCACCCCCCCCACACCTGTAAGTGAACAACTGATCTGGAGCAACACAGGTTGTGATGATAGCTATCTAGGTAAAATATGATTGGATGCCTGAGGTGCTTTGGTGTTTCACTGACCTTGCAGGTCTAGGACCAATAGTCTGATCATTGGTTAAGAGGATAGTGGTACACAATGTGGCATCTGACAGTGGTGGGGGATCTCCTTCTGAGGGTTGCAGGCATTGTTGATTCCCTATTGTCTTGTTTTAAAGTCGCATATAATTTTCATTGTTTTGTTGGGCTTGGTTTTATTCTCTTTTGTTTTGTTTGACTATGTTATATCCAATGGCTTGAGCCACTATTTCAAAGATAGCAAGATATAGTATGGTAGCAATTTTGGATTTACTATTGGCTTGTTTTGAAGTCTTTTACTACATTCATTGTTTTGTTTTTATTGTTTCTATTCTGTTCTGTTTTATTTTTACTATGCCCACAGCTATCTGCAGCTATTTTGAAGGCAACAAAATGTATTAGGATAACTATTGTTGATTTTGTAATATTTTGAAGTCCTTTATCACTTACAACTGGTTTTTAATTGGTTTTATTGTTTTATTAACCTTTGTTTTATCCTCTTTAAAATAAAATAAAAAACATTCAAAAGAAATTGAACTCAAGCTTTTTACCAAATAAATTAATAGAACTACCATCTTTCAATATTAGGTGGTTGCTTATCTACTTGAAAAGATTTGAGTATTGACTCTATCATCTATTGTTTCCTGTTGAATGTCATCTGCACTAATGTCAAAATTTTTAAAAGAGATAAATTAAATGACTCAAACAGTTAAGACTCTAAAAGTTTCTTAGGATAGTTATAAGTACATTTCATTCCCTGGGGTTACATATATAGTGCATATATTATCATATCCATGTTAGAAAATGGTAACTGTGGTGCCAACTCTCACAATTCACTTTCAATATTTTTTGTTTTGGTGTGTATTGCATCTACAGAGTCACAGCATGATTTCTGGTCTTATTTCACCTTGGATTGTTTCTCTGGTTTAGGCACTATGTCTTTCTTTTAAATCTAGATTTCAGTCTTCATTTCATTCTCTCCTTTTTCTTGTAAATTTTGTTTTTATTCTTAGCCAACATACCATCTACTCTCCACACTCATATATAGGTATATACAGGCATGCATATATGTGAATCCACAAAATCATAGGGATCTTCAATTTAAGAGTAACCAAATTTAAACTTTCCAATTTTATTTTCTCAAATTTAACACCAGAAAGTAAAAATTAAGTATTTTTAGTGCATTAATTCTTTAATTTTCTTCTAAAAGAAAGGTTTTTAAAAGTCTTTAAATCATTTTAGGTGTTGATATTTTTATCCTCTGTGTCTTAAAATTATAAATGAAATAACTTGAAATCTACTAAACAATATTAAAGAAAATTCAAAGATATAGACATTTATAATACTGGCAGTATAGTGCATATTTATATGATAAACAAAATGAGTAACATAAATGAAAAAATGTATAGTACGATTAATAAATTTCAGATAATTTTTGAGAAAAATTTCCCATCTGAAGATCTTTATGAAAGTTCTATTTTATCTCTCAGATCTTAAATTTAGACATTAGAAACCATCATATCATCTTATGTATCATTTGTTCAATATGTACTCCTTTCTTGTATCAAGATTTTACATTCTAGAGACATAAAACAGACAAGAAATATAGTAAGTAATAGTGTACAAACAATAAAATACATTATAAGGCAATATAACTGTTATACACTAAAGAAAGAGCAAAACAAATGAGGAATTATCTGGAATGCCAAGACTGAAAAGTACACTATGATTTTAAACAGAAGTATGGTGGGCTTCATTGTGAAAGTTATATTAAAAGAGATAAATATTGGCTATGAGGCTATTGCAGGGAAAGTATTTTAAAGTAAGAAATGGCTGTGGCAAAGTTTCAAAGGCCAGAATGTGCTACCTTGTTGGGATAAAATCAAGAGGTCCATTGTGACTACAGCAAACTGACCTGTGGTAAAATAGTAAAAGATGAGGTCAGAAACATAATGGAGGAGGTTATTTATGTAGGGAGAGCTTTTAATGACTTTGATTATTTCCAAGTGAAAATGAAAAGGGAATCAATGAAAAGAAATAGAACAGAATACTGTGACCCGTCTTATGCCTTCAAAAGCTATCCTTGGATTTTGTATTGGTACTGGAGTGCAGAGCAATAAAGATAAGAGTAGAGAAACCAACTGGGAAGTCATTGTAACTGTTATCCAAGTAGGAAATTACATTGGAAGAGACCATAGTGGTATTTTAAAAATTATGAAAAAGTGAATATACTACATATGTATATGTACATATATATTAAAGATTATTCCAACAGAATTTTATGAAAAATGGGTACAGAGTATAACAGAAGGAGCAGCCTCAAGAATGACTATGATACACTAAGCAACTTGAAAAATGCCCTCAACCAAAATGATGAAGTCTGAAAATATAGCAGAAATTGGAAAAAAGTTCAGTGTTAGACATACTAGGTGTAAGATGTCTGCTAAACATCCGACTAGAAGCAGGCAGGCAAGTATATATATTCTACAGTGAAATTCTGTCTGAAGGTACAAATTTACATTTTGCTTTTTCTTTTGTAAAATTCTCTAATTTTTCAAAATAACAAAAAAGGATTTCACACTATGGAAAAAATTGAGTCTTGAATTACTTTGCAATAGATGAATGGGTGGTACTGTTTAAAACAAGAAGAAGAAGAAATCAAAAGGCACTCAGGAAAGGGGACAGGGAAAACAATAGGACCAGTTGGTGGGATCCAAGAAGACTAAATGTGACATTTTTGTTTTATATGTAGTATTTAACAACATAGGATTGGGTGGAATTCCAGAAAGTCAAGTAAATTATGAAGAGGACCAAAGATATACTGAAAGTAATTTGCACTTTATGAGATTGTGAGAAGACAGGAAACTAGCCAGGGAATATGATAAGATTAGTATGTTAGATAGGAAAATTCATAACTATTGAGAACTGAAAGCCAGGTAAATATGCATTACTTATGGAGTGATCTTTGTGGTAACTCATATAAGATAAGGCTTACAAATTAACCACCACATTTAGCAACATGGAAATAATTGGTTACCCTAAAAATAGTGATTTTAGAGATCTGGGGACACTGCCAGTTTTATAGGAATGAGACTACAGAGAATGAGAGGTGGAGAATTACACATTGGAGATAACTGAAACAAATCTTTTAAGAAGCATTGTTTCAAAGGGAAACTAAAAAGTAAAGAAGTACCAGGAAAGGAAAATATATGAAGATAATTGAACTAATAAATGGAATATGTGGTAAAACTTCAGTTTCTCCAAAAGTTCCTATCACCAAATCAAGCTAAGAATGTAATGTAGATAATACTACTTAAAAAAAGAAAAGTTGCAGAGATCATTTATTATAGTTAGACTCTAACACTGTCCATTAATCCATTTAGAGTCATATAATTTTATAGCAAGATGGACACTTTAAAATTTATATTTCTATTCAAAATTCTATTTATTTCATAAACAAGAAATCTAACAGCAGAAACACTAATTGACATTCTAAAATGTAGTTTGTCTCTTTAATGAAATTGAAAGGGAAGCAATTCTCCCTAACACATTCCTGGAGGCAAGTATTACTCTGATACCAAAACCAAAGAGAGATACAACCAAAAAAAGAAAACTACAGGCCAATTTCCTTAATGAACATTGATGCAAAGATCCTTAATAAAATGCTAGCAAACAATGCAGCAAATCATAAAGAAGATTATACACCATGACCAAGTGGGATTCATTCCAGGAACACAAGAATGGTTCAACATATGCAAATTAATAAACATAATACACCATTTCAACAGAGCCAAAAACAAAAATCACATGATCATCTCAATAGATGCATAAAAGCTTTTGATAAAGCCCAACAATCATTCTTGATAAAAACCCTACAGAAAATTAGAATAGACAGTATTTACTTCAATCTGATAAAAAGCCATCTGTGACAAACCAACAGCCAATATCATACTGAATGGACAAAAACATAAATCTAAAATTGAGGGCAAGATAAGGATGTCCATTGTCACCATTCCTATTCATTACAGTCCTGGAAACACTAGGCAGAGCAATTAGACAAGAGAGAGAAATAAAAGCATAAGGATAAAAAGGAAGAAATTAAATTACTATTATTTACAGATGACATGTTATTCTACATAGAAGACCACAAAAACTTTACCAAAAGATGTCTAGATTTAATAAATAAATTCAGTAGCATACCTGGATATAATGTCGACACTCAAAACTCAATAGCATTCCTGTACACAAAAAACAAACTCACTGAGAAAGAAATTAGGGAAACCACATACTTCATTATAACATTAAAAATAATGAAATGCTTAGAAATCAATCTAAAAAAGGAAATAAAAAATCAATACATTGAAAATTACAGCACTCTGATAAAAGAGATAGAAGAAGATATCAGAAAATGGAAAGATATTCTTTGTTCATGGATAGGAAGTACCAGCATTGTGAAAATGGCCACACTATTATACAGATTTAATGCAATTCCAATCAAAATACCATTAGCATACCTTGTAATCTAGAGAAAACATTTCTAAAATTCATTTGAAAATGGACTAGAAAAGGCAGTCTTGTGAAAGAAAGACAAGACTGGAGACATCACAATCACTGATTTGAAACTATACTGCAAAACTACTGTGATAAAATCAGCATAGTACTGGCAAAACAAACAAACTTGAGTACCAGTAAAACAAATTGGAATATGCAGACACAACTCCAAACATACTCAGCCACTTTATTTTTGACAAGGAGATCAAGCATGTCCACTAGAAGAAAGATAGCTGCTTTAACAATTGGTGCTGTAAAAACTAGCTTTCTGCACACTGAAGACTTAAAACTAGACCCATGTCTAATACCATACACTAAACTAAAGTCAAAATGAATGAGATTTAAACATTAAAACAGAAATGCAGAATCTACTGGAAGAGAAACTAGATAAAAATCTAGAAGAAATATGGGTAAGCAGAGAATTTATGAACAAAAACAAAACTGCACAGGAAGTGCCTCAAAGAATCAACAACTGGAATCTCATCTTATTAAAATTTTTTGTACATCAAAAGACACTATCAATAAAGTGAAAAGAAAACCCACATTGTGGGAAAAATTTTAGCCAACTGTCCTATCTAAAACATACAAAGAACTGAAAATAATCAGGTTCTCCAAATTCAAAGACCCAATTCAAAACTGGGCGTCTGAGATGAACACACACTTCTCAGATGAAGAAATACAAATGTCAAATAAATATATGAAAAAATGTTCAACATCATTGATCATTTGAGAGATGCAAATTAAAGCAACACTGAGATTCATGTCATTCCAGAAAGAATGGTCATCACTAGGAAGTCTACCAATAACAATACAGAGAAAAAGGAACCCTTCTCCACTGCTGGTGGTAATGTAGACTGGTAGTCATTGTGGAAATCAGTGTGGAGATTCTTCAAAAACCTAAGATTAGAGATCCCATTCAATCCAGGTATTGTCTTTCTGGATATTTTCCTACAAAAATTAAAGAATATCATACCACAGAAAATACGTGCACTCATGTTTATAGAAGCACAATTTGTAGTAGCTACTGGGAAATGACCCAAATATCCATTAACTGTGGAATGAATAAAAATGCTGTATTTTATAAAGTGTACTATTCAGCTTTAAAGAAGGATAAATTCAAGGCCTTTATAGGTAAATGGATGCAACTAGAGATCACACTAATATATGAAATAAATCAAATTCACTTGTGTAAGCATCATCTTGTATCCCTAGTGTAAGAAACTAAAAGATTAAACAAAATACAAAATCTGTAATAGATACTGAGAAACCACTCACAAGGAAAGAACAACAGGGATGTGAAAAAGGAGAAATGAAGGAACGTAGAGAAAAATATGTATCATAGTTAAAATAATTATGATACTAATTTCTTTTAGTTTGTTGCAAAGGTCACTTTGTGCTTATACTGATTGATTAATTTTGCATGCCTATATCTTATAATCTGAGCAACTACTTTGAAGACAATACACAACATAATAGCTATTCTTAATTTCATATTATTTTGAAACTTGTATCATTTTTATTTTTGTTTACTTTTGTCCCTTTAAAATAAAATAAAATAATTAATTAATTGTGGGTTTGTGATAAACTCCAAAACAAAATCAAAATCTCTTAGCTCTTAATGTAATGTTTCTTATTCATGGTGGCAATATTGTACTTAAATAAAAATGCACTAATATTGTAACAAATATATTCCTAATTTATATACTACCCCTATTAAAATCATAAATTTCATTTTCTATATTATATACAAATAATTATAGTCTCTATAATTAAATTATTATTCCTCCTTCTTCATCCTCTTTGCTATGTTAATATTGGACTCTGTGCTAAATTGTTTCTGGAACAAGATTGTGTTAGTTTATTTTCTCATTGCTGAGAAAAATACCCAACATCTGCAAGTTAAGGGAGGGTAGGTTCATTTAGCTCACAGTTTGCAGAGATTTCAGTCCATCATCAGCTGGCTCCAACAGAGAGTGGCATGGCAGACAGTCAATGCAGAGGAGAAACAATTCATGAGGTATGGAAGGTAGCAAAGCAAGCAAACATGAGACAAGACAAGCCCCTTTCTGTTCCTTATATTGTATCTAGGTAACTGGAATTAGGATGGTGCCAAACCAATCAGCAGACTGATTTAGTAATCATCCACCCTTAATCCTAGCTTAATCCTAGAGTGTCAGTCACACACTCTAGATTTAGCCACCTCTGAAAAAGCCCCACATATGAATTCATGAGGCTTTTCAGGGACATCGAGATGCAAGCCAGAAAAAAAGTGCTATATAAATACAAAAATTAAATAGAAGTATCAAAATTAAACCCTCTTTTTTCTTCATTTCTACTTTCCATTATATTCCATCTCTGTGCAACTAACATTTGTCAAATAAGCAGTATGTTCTAGACACAATACTCTATATTTTATTTTGTTTTGTTTTATTGTAGAAATAATTATAGCTTAATTAGTGTCTTTTAACTAGAATACAACAGAAGTCAAGCACAGAGAGGGTAAAGTAAGTAATAGGCAACATAAACATAAGCAAAATATACCACTTGAGCTTGTGTATACCCTTAGTTTCTTATTTCCTCTTACATTTGAAATTCAGATGTTTTTATCTCTATCTCATTCTCTAAGATCTTCATCCTATAAATTCCCCATTTTTTTCTTTCTTATTATCATCATGTCCTTTTTTTACGTAATCCACCAAGACAGTGAGGGTATACTCTAGTCTAAAATTTTAATGATGTCTCTCTTTAAGCTTTGAGTTCAGGTTTAGAAAGGAAATTTTCACTACAGATCTTCAATTCAAAAAATAAAAAATGTTAACAATAACTACTCATATTGTCAAACACCTGTGTAAATTTCAAAAACACAAATTTTGTAGATGATAATTAACTTCAGATGGTCTCTTATAAGATAAATTAATCTGATGCTGAAAAAAAGAAAAGAGTGAGGAAAAAGAATTGAAATGTGTTATGTACAGGTATCAATTCTCTGCAGTAAATGTAATATTTATCTACTACAAATATGTATTAATAAAAGTCAAAAAATACTATCCATTTTACATAGTTGGTGATTCTTACACTATGTTGAAATTTGAACTTCTCCACTTTCCATTACACCACCCATGCTTATGACTTTATTATTTTATGCCAACATTAATAAACAATCTTCTTAATGGTTCCTTTATGTCTAGTTTGTTGTTTCTCTAGTCTAGACCCATATGTCACTAAGAAAATCTATACACTACTTACTAAAAAAGCATTATATTAATACCACTTTTGTCTCTCTAGATAGACAGATGTACACATATAAAAACACACATAAAAAAAGCATATCATCTGACAGAAATTTGGACATAAGATTTTAACTGACTGAAGAAGGAATTCAAACAAACACTTGAAAATTGCCAATTTCAATTATTACTAAGGAAATGAAAACTAAAGAAAGCAAGTTTTTCATAACAGTATTGGCAAAATATTAAAGATATCTGATGATACTATATTAGAGAAAACATTGTGAATATGATACACTCACCTACCACTGATAGAACCATAAATTTTATTACCATTTTAGAGAACACAGTTAATCACGAAACTCTAAGTGTGAATACTTTACAATACAGATTATTTTACTTCAGGGCATACGTCCTAGTGCAGTGACAAATATATGAGGACATTAATTATAGTTGTATTTCAATAAAGGTAAAAACAGCATAAGGTAAAAGAAAAATATTGTGTTGACATAGTAAAACAATAATTTTTAAAAATTTAAAGATTTTCATGCTAATAAAAATCAGTAAAAATGATGCTCAGAAACATAAAATTAGCTGTGAAAAACACAAAGTAAATAAACAATATGCAGTACTTTTAAAGTACTTTTAAAAACAGCAAGTGATATTTTATTTCATTATGAATGCAAATATATTTGGACTAGACTGAAGCACACCAAATCCTCGACAGCAGCTTTCCTTAAAAAGAAGGAAAATAAATCAGCCTGGAGTCATAGTTCAACCTGGAGTCATGGTTCAACCTGGAGTCATAAAGTTCATAACTTTAGCTTTGTCTGTAAAACCTTATTTTTAATAATTGGAACAGAAATACAACAACATAGGATTAAGGCACAAGTGTAAGTTTTATTTTCATGTGTCAAACTTGTAACTCATTTATAATAAATAATTTAAAATAGATTGTTTCTTTGCAAAATACTCTAAATACATTAAATATTTTAAAAATATGTACTTTTAAAAAAATACATGCATTCACATATACGTGCATGTGTATACACGAATATGTTGCATATGTATAACTTTAAAATTATGTGCATAGGTACACAACCCAAAAAATTAAAAAATAAGCATCTCTGTTAATTAGAAACAGAACCTACCTGAAAAACACTGAGAAGGGCTCAAGGAAAGGCCTGTTGGATTCTCTGACCGGAATCAAACACTGAGAATGAGGCATTTGGCCCTTCAAGGTACAGGAACAAAATGTGTTTTGCACAAAATTATAGATCTGATCCAGGTTTATTACTTGAAGCCAAGAATTAGGGAGGGGTTGCTCCATTTGTAAAAAGGAAGTTGAAAGTAACATTGCTTAAAAGCAGCCTAGGGCTACAGTTTAAAGGGCTTTGCTAGGGTGGATTGCTAGGTTCACAGACACAACAGCGAAACTGCAAATTATATTGCAATTCTAACCACAGAAAATAAATGCCAAAATGCCATTATAAAACTTAGTTCTGCATAAAAGGACCAGAAAGCCAGGTGGAGCAAATTGCAACCTATCAAAAAGAGGACCTCAAAGCAGGCCTACAAAACATTCAAAATTTTAAAAATTCAGTGTAAATTCACTCTTGATAAAACAATGTTATCAAACAATTTGACTAAATGAAGATGTTTGGAAAAAGATGAATTTAAACAACTTTAAAATGGGCAACAGTGCTTTAGTTCTTAATCTCAGTAAATGGGAGCAGTTTCTGCACTGAATACAATGAAAGAGAGCATTAGAAAAATGGCAAATTATACTGAGGGAATCATCCAGAATGTACCACACAAAGATAAAATATTTGGTAATATCTTTCTAGTTGGATTTCCAGTAAAATGTGTGCAAAATGACAATAGGCAACAGTCGTACCTTCAGTTGCAAGAGTAAAACAAAACCAGCTTCAAAAATAAAAATACAAACAATGGTGCATTATCCTCACCAACCATGAGTAAATTAAGACACTACATTAGAATATAATTAAGAAATCAGGAAAAAGTTAACCAATAAAGAGGTAAATTCACAAGAAAACAGTTTAAAAGAAGACCTTACTTTATTGTCTTTGTTAACAATGTATGAAAAGCACTCTCCCTTTATTTCCCTAGTCTTATTGAAAGGACCAAGTACACTGCAACAGCAGTGGATGTCATGATGTCCCAAAGGACAAAAATAGCCACTGATTCATATCTGACATTAGGAGCAGATCTTTAAATGCATGAGGAAGAAGTCTCAAAAATGCCATACCCTTCACCAGATGAAATGTTACCAATTCAGAACTGCTAAAAGTAAGCTGAAAACAATATTATTTCCCTGGATCAATTACAGAGATTACTGACCCTATCAAGGATTTGAATATAGAGTGGGGTTCCCACATCTCCATTTATTCCTCCCTTCTGACATTCACAGGAGATGGATGGATCTTATACGATGATGTTAGATTACCATAAACTGAATCAAGTGATTACAATTGCAGTTGATATACTAAATGTGGTTTCTTTGCTTGAGCAGATTAACACATTTTCTGATACTTGTTGTGTAGTTATTGATCTGACAAATGCTTTCTTCTCTATACCTAATGATAAGGCCCAGCAGAAACAATTTGCTTTGAGCTGGCAAGGCCAGCAATTCACCTTCACTGTCCTAACTCAGGGTTTATTAACTCTTAAATCCTGTGTCACAACTTAGTTTGCAGAGAATTTGATCACCTTTGTCTCTCATGACATATTGCACTATTCTATCACATAGCTGAAATTATGCTGATGTGACCAAGTGAGGAAGGATGTAACAACCACTCCTCTGGATTTGTTAGTAAAACATTTGTGAGCTAGAGAATAGGAAATAAAACTAACTAAAATTCAAGGTCCTTCTACCTCAGTGACATTTGTAGAGTCCAGTGATATGGGACATGGAAGATATCCCTTCAAAGGTAAAGAAAAATGCTGTTGCATCTAGTTTCTTATCAACCAAAAAAGAGGCACATTGCATACTTAGCCTATTTGGATTTTGGAGGCAACATATGCCTCACATAAATGTTTTACTCTGGCCCATTTACTGAGTAATTCAGAAAGCTGCTAATTTGAGTGGGGCCTAGAACAAGAGAAGACTCTGCAACAGGTCCTGACTACTATGCAGACTGCTCTGCCACTGGGGCCATATGATCCAACAGATCCAGTGGTACTTGAAGTGTCACTGGCAGGTAGGTATGCAGTTTGGACCCTCTGGCAGACCCCCCATGCATGAATTGCTGTGGAAAGATTTAGGATTTTGGAGCAAGACTCTTCCGTCATTTGCAGACAACTACAGTCCCTCTGATAAACAGCTCTTAGCCTGCTCCTGGGCCTTGGTTGAAATGGGAATGCTTCACTATGGGTCACCAGGTTGCCCATCCTGAGCTGGGCATTATTTATTCCACCAAGTCATGAATCTGGACATGCACAGCAACAGTTCTTCATTAAGTGGAAAGAGTACATATATAACTGAGCCAGAACAAGTCCAGAGGGTATAAGCAGGTTACATGAAGAAGTCTCCCAAATGGCGTGGCTTCTAGTCCTGCCTTCTATCTTCTAGCAGGTACCTATAGTTTCATGAGTTGTACCACATGATCAACTATCAGAGGAAGAGAAGGCTAGGGTCTAGTTTATGGATGGTTCTGCACATTTTGCAAGCACTACCCACAAGTTGCAGCATTACAGCCCCTTTACAGGACATCCCTGAAGGAGAGTAGTGAAAGGAAATCTTCACAGTGGGCAGAACTTTGGGCAGTGTAACCAGTAGTACAATTTGCCTGGAAGGAGCAATAGCTAGATGTGTGACTGTACACTGATTCATGGCTGTAGCCAATGGTCTGGTGATGATTAGGAACTTGGAAAGAGGATGACTGGAAAATTGATGACAAAGATATGTGAGGAAAAGTTATGTGGATAGACATCTCCATACTGGTAAGAGGTGTAAAAACATTTGTATCCCATGTAAATTCTCAGTAGGAAACAAAGTTAGCAATAAACGGGATAGGATTACCCGCTCTATAGATAGCAGTTTATCTCTTTTTTCAGATGCCCCTGTCATTGCACAGTGGGTTCACAGATAGAGTGGTCATGGTGGCAAGGATGAAGATTGTGCTTGGACTCAGAACATGAACTCCCATTCACCAAGGCTGATCTGTCCATGGCTGCTACTGAATGTTCAATATTCCAGCAGCAGAGATCAACACTGAGTCCCAGCTATGGCACCATTCCCCCAGGGTGATTAGCCTATGACCAGGTGGCAGGTTTGATCATATTGGATCACTTCCATCATGGAAAGGACAGCACTTTGCCCTTACTAGCTTAGACAGTTATTCTACATGTGGATTTGCCTTCCCTAAATGTAAAGCTTCTACCATCTATAGACTTACAGAATACCTTATCCACCATCATGGATTTCCATACTGAACTGCTTCTGACCAAGGAACACAATTTATAACCAAAGAAGTGAAGCAATGTGATCACAAAATTCATTGGTCTTACCATGCTCCTCACCATCCAGAAATGGTTGAATTGATAGAAAGGTGGAATGGTCTTTTGATGACACAGTTATTATATGAACTAGGTGGAAGCTTGCAGGACTGGGACAAGGTTCTTCAAAAGGCTGTATATGCTTTGAATCAGCATCCAACACATGGTACTGTTTGTCCCACAGCCAGTATTTACAGGTCAAAGAGTCAAATGGTGGAAGTGGGAATGGTACCACTCATCATTACGGTCATCCACTACCAGAATTTTTACTTTCTGTTCACATGCCCTTAGGCTCTGACAGTTTAGAAATTGTATTTCTGGAGGGGGTAAGATTTGTACCACGGAGCACAACATACTTGAACCGGAAGGTAAGGCTCCATGCTAGTCAGCTCTTTATCCCTCAGAGTGAGCAAGCTAAAAAGGGAGTTACGGCATTTGCAGTGGTGATGGAACCAAACAAGTAAAAACTGTGCTATCATTTCACAATGGAGGAAAAGAAGAATATACTTGAAGTGGAGGATAAGCTTTAGGGTACCTTCTAGTATTATTATGCTTACTTAGTAAGGTCAATGGGAAACTACAACAACCCAAGAAAGCTGATAAATGGTCTAGAATCTTCCATGCTAAAGGTATGGGTCACCACACTAGGGAAGAATCAAGATCTACAGAGGTGCTTGCTGAATGTCAAGGGAATGCAAAGTGGGTAGTAAAAGAAGGTAGTTCTAAATGCCTGACAGTTACAGAAACAAGTTACAGAAACAAGGATTATAATAGTTGTCATCTAATATTTTTCATATACATAATATTGATAGACTTAACATTGGCTTGTAAGTATTGTTAAATCTATGTTGTAATATTCAAATTATAAAATATTAGGAGTAAGCATCACACAAAGAAAATTGCTTTATATTCTGTAGAGAGAATTAATGCATTTCCATTTGTAAGCAGGATAGTTATAACATATTAGGTGCAATTATGAACTTGTCTTTATGACTACAGAATATGGTATAAGGAAATGTGTCTGATTGTCAATTTGATGAAGAGTGGATTGTGATAATTAACTGAGTATGTCAACTTGAGACAGAAAAACGCAGCTAAATTGGATCCAAAACTAAATTGGATCCACATATTTCTAGGGTGTAGCTGAGGAGATATACTAAAGACCAAAGACCCACCCTGGATAGGTTTGCACCTCAAATGGGATAAAGGGAAATGAGGAAGGAATGTTTTTTTGGAGTAGCTCCAGTCTTCACTTTCGCCTTGGGTGTCGACACTTCAGTCTTCCATCACAGACCATTTGCCCTCCTGATACAGACTCAAGTGGGGCAATACAGTGGGTACCCAGTCTTTAACTGGATGCATTAGATCTCCAGAACACAGACACACTTTTCCACATCTGATTCTACAGGTGTCCATTGTAAGCCAATCTTGTACATTTTTATAAACTTATATATCTTGAATTATTTCTCTAGTAAGCACTGACTGATACAAGTTTTAAAACTAAAAAACTAGGAGTCCTTCCTAATGTCTCCTTCTTCTCTCACTAATTATACACAATGTACATTGGAATTATACCAGTCACTTTGTCTACAGATTATTGTCCAGATTCTCCACATTTGCTGCCATAAATACTATACTACCTATGTTTCTAAGCTGCAATCATGCCTCATCTGACAAACCCTAAAATCTCCGTGCTACTTTCCCTATTCACTTCCTTGCTTACTCCTCTTCTATTATTCATATACAAGCCAATATAAATTTTGTGAAGTACCTGTGGAATAGTCTCAATCTATGACTTCCTTCTGAATTTGTAGTTAAAAAAAAAACTCCTTTATATCTCCTACAGGTTTTGAATGCTTAAGTACCTTCTCCAATCTCATCAGAGGCTCTTTTCTTTATGACTCACCACACTTTAGCCATGGTGAAATTCTTTCAGTTTCTGGAATCTTCTAAGCATTTCCATGTCAGATATAAGGCAGTCTCCATTTTCTTCTAGTCACTAGTTTTTGCCTAGTGATTTATTTCTCATCCTATAGGTAACAACTTAAAACTACTTTCTCAGAAAGTTTTTCCTTGACATGTTATGGCTTTTCCTATAGCAGTTTACCATACTTCAAATATTCTTTGACAGTAAGAGGAATCCCATTAATGTAATTAGATCCCATATTATAAGTTGTGCTGCTCCAAGATTTCAGAACTCAACTTTCCAGTGCTCTTGTAGCTGGACAGAAGATCTGATATCAATGATCTGCCAGTCAGTTTTACCAAAGTCAACCTCGTGAGAGAAGGACCAACATGAAGAACTAGTTTTACTTGTACTCACCTATTGTGGTTTATTTCTAAAATGTCCCCCCAAAGTCTTGTGTTCAGAGATGGGGCATAGTCAAAGGGATGATATTCTGGTGGTATGACATAGAAGAATATGTTCTTTTCCCTAATGCATCCTCTCTCTATCTATCTGCTCCCTGTTTGTGATACAGTGAAGAGTTTTTTTCCCTCAAGCCATTATTTTATGCTGCTTTTGCTTTAAAATGAGTCAGTCAAGAACTGAATCAAATAAATCTTTGAGGAAAAAAAAATCTGTGTTTCTTTATGCTGCAGATGTTCGTTATTTTATCTCAACATATGAAAATGAATACATCAACTTTCAGGAAACAGGTGACCTAAGTGACAGACTAGCCTAGGTAGTAATGGTGGAGATTCAGCTTTCTTGAGCTTTATTTGTGGGGTAGAATCATTTTGGAGCCAACCGGTAGGGGCTATGTCCCTTTTGCTAGGGCAACCATCTATAGTATGATTGCATCTGACACCCTGATTTTCCCACAAACTTTATGAGTCATCTGTCATATGTTAACAAATTCATTTTCTATTAGTACCAACTATAATAGATTCAATTGTTTGCAATTAAATCCTAACATGTATCATCTCCAAATATATTTGTTCTCTTATTCTCTATATTAAAACTCTTCTTGTTTCTTTTACTGCCTTAACACACTTGGGTGTGAGTATGTGTATATGTGGTTTGCCTTATCTACTAAATTATATGGTTTTTGTATTTTTAATTTGTCACTGAATAACATGATTCATTATGGTCTCAACGTGCATTTTTTTTTTTTGTACCGGGGATCGAACTCATGACCTCAGGCTTGCAAGGCAGGCACTTAAGCCACTGAGCTAAATCCCCAGCCCAACGTGCATTCTTTCAAATGACTCAAGTTCATTCTTCTTTATGGCAAAGTAGTACTCTGTTGTATAATAAAATACTGGCAAACAGAATTTATTGAGACATCATGAGACTCAAGTTATCATTGGCATGTACAATTATAAGAAAGGTGCTAAAAGTGGTAGCCATTGCTTCTAGATATTTATTAGGATGGTCAACTGCCACTCAGGTAATCATGATTATTGAGATTTCTGTGCATGTATTTTCAATTTTTTCTCTAAGGGCTGGCAATAGAGTGGGTTTTCTGTGATATATAACGTCTTCTCGAGCAACACCATCTGTCATAAAACACATCACACTATTTTTGTTTTCCTGAAGTGTGTACACATTTTTGGTGGACTCTGTATTCGTATCCAGATTATGCCCGCAGTGACCCACCACCTCCCACCAGGCTTCACTTCCCAGCATCACATCCAGCTATAAACCCATCAGTGAACTGGTCAAGTACCACATGCCCATGATCCTCCAAAAACCTGCACTTGTGAGCACATGAGGCTTTGGGGGGAGATCTAGACATGTCATAATAATATGTTTGTAATTGTTGTCTCTTCTTGCTGGATTGTTCCCTGAACCAAAATGTAGAAGTGACATTCTTTACCTCTTCTGATCAGTTTTGGCTTGAAATTCACTTTGCCTGAAATTAGGATAGATACTCTTCCCTTTTCCCAAGTTCCTGTTGCATTGGATATTGTTTTACAGACATTAATTTGTAGTCTGTATTCCCTTTTTTTGCTTAAATGTGTTTGTTATGTATTGTGTATCATTGAGTTTTGTTTCTTGACCTACTCTGACCATTTGTGTCTTTTGACTGGGAAATTGAGACCATTAACATTGCGAGCAATTACTAAAAGTTGTTGATTTATTTTTCATTGCATTACTTTGCCATTGTTGATTTCCTTTATAAAATTTCACCTTTCTGCTTGACTGCTGACCTTACCTGTTATATTTATTCTGTTAAACATTTTTGGAATTTTTGGTCTCATTGTTTTTTTCTAGTACATTCTGGAGACTTTTTTGTAGTATTGATTTGGAGTTCATGAATTTCTTGACATGCATGGAAATACCTTATTTTACCATCAGTTTTGAAGAAAAGTTTTGCAGCATACATAAGTCAGGGTTGGAAGCTGTTATCTTTTAGGACTTGGAACTCATATATCAAGATCTTCTGGTCTTTTCATGACCTTGTGTTCTTTCCTAAACTGGCAATTCATTTTTGCATCATTTTGTTTAGTTCAGTTAACTGTTCATTAGTGTTTTAAGCTCTCTGATGATTTTACTTATTATTTCAATTGTCTAATTAGTTATATTTTTCTGTGACCTTAGCACTTCATGCATTGTTTTTTATCTCTTCTGTTATCCTTTCAAATAATTTGACTGTATGGGTTTTGCTTTCCTATCGATGCCCCATGAATTGACTTTAAGAGAGTTGGATTTTGGGAGCCATTTTGTCTCATTATTTGTATATTAGTTTGTTGTGCTTAGCTATGTGTCACTTATATAGGAAAGACTTTGTTGCTAGAATAGAGATCCTTTTAGCCTACTTTTCAATCATGCACAGTGACATACAAGTGGGAAAGAATAAAGACAGTAAAATAAACAAATATATTGCTTAATTATGAAACAAGTAAATTCTCACCAGCCATTTACTCTTTATTTTATATGGACTCTGTTTCTAAGCTGAAATACAGACCAGTGAACTTTTACAAATGCATCATCAAAAATCACATCTGTAGACTGAAACTCTCGAGTCTGAATCTAAGTCTGCTCTATGTTTCAGAAAGTTGCATGAGCCTGCTCTGCTCTCAGTGGGTTAATTACCAAGAAAGTATTTTTCCTCTGTGGTCTAGACATAGAAATATCTAGATATTGTTTCCCTTGAAAGGCAGCCATCCTGCTGAATGCACTTGATCACCAATTCCCATGTTTTTCTAAGGCCAGATGGGACTAAGCACAATTTCTGAAGTTTTTTTTTTCCTCCTCCTTTTTACCGATTAACAGCTTGTTTGTTTTCAATTGAGGATACTGCCAGGCAAATAGAAAGAAGGAAAAGAAAATTCCTTAATTTTTAAGGTGGGGAAACTAGCAAATGATGGATTTGCTGCTGCCAAGAGGAAACAATCCCTGGACCTAACAAATAACTGTGAAATAAAGGGTCACTCATTATTATATAATTCTGGTAGAGTTAGTACATGGTAGAGATTTTGAGAACAGTATATTTTCTTAACTGAAACATGAAGGAGTGTGGAAGTGTGTGTGCATGTGTGTATGCCTCTGCGTGTTTGTACTTGCATGTGTGTGTGCATGTGTGCGTGTGTGTGCGTGTGTGTGTGTGTGTGTGTTTACAAATAGAAAGTAAAACAAAGAAATTTCAACCTTTGAAGAAAACTTAATCCTAACATTGCTAACCATCTGTAGGACGTTGGGTAATATCACTTACTTTGTTGAGGCTGTTACATTTTAATCAAACTAAAAGATTTAGATTTTATAAACAAAGTTTTTCTACCTCTAAGATTATTTTATACACTGTGATTCTCTTCCAAGAATAGTCTACCTGGGGATAATATTTTGCCATTGTTGTCGCCAACCTTCCTAATCTTCTGTTCAGAGAAAGTTTCTCATTGTTTCTGTGGGAGTTACATAATCAGTGAAAGTGAAGACAGCTAGCCAAGCCTTCTCTGAAACCATGATAAATAGCTCCAATGTCCTGAGTGTGCCTTCCCTGTGAAAGCCAAGGAATTCCATATGACATAGAAAGGATTAAGTGGTACTTCAGCTGAGTGCAGAGGCACAGGGAGTAAGCTCATCATATAAGCCACATAACATTACTTTAAGACATCTCCCTACTGAGAGGACTTAGTCTTCCCCTCTCCCATCTCAGTCTCAGATTCCTGAGTCCCAGAGGCCCCCAGTACAGCCGCAATGATCAGCATTGCCAGGAACAGTGGTAATAGCAGGAGCTGAGCACTGACTAGATCAGGACTCATTCCAGCTTTTAATGACTGGGGAAACTCACTTGGCCAACAGCGCTGTTTTCACCCAACATTGCTAAAATAGCCCCAGTCTGTGATTGCTGATGCCCGGTGGCAACACTTCCATTCCGGGATAGGGGTTGTGAAAAATATGTTTAAAAAATGTAAAAGAGTCAATATGATTAATGTTCTTGAAAACTGAAAAAAAGTTTTTTACGAATCAGAATATTATTAAAGTTGTAAGGAACTGATCACTTTTGGTAGCTCTGTGACTAGACAGACATATTACCCAAGTCCTCAGTTGCCAGGAGGCCAAACTCTGCTTCGATATTGTGAGACATATGAGAATAATAAAGGCCAATTTGGCAAATGATAGGGACATTGCCTCTTGTGAGCCAAACCCTCACCAGAGACACATGGCACCCTCCATGGAGTTGCACAAACAGAGCCTCTCATTTTTTTTCTGAAATACATATTCCAACAGTATTAGACATACCCTGGAAGCAGCTACACATTGCTGAATGATGAGTTCTGTGGTGAAGACTTGTCAGTAGTATGGTAATGTGGATAAAAAAAATATTTTATTTGGTGGTGGAATTGCCTGCATCTTAAAAAACACTACAAAATGTAGTTCAACTGCAGATGATGTCTATCTTGAGCTTGTGTCTAATTCACTGTCACTAAAGAAAGTCAACTCTCCCTCACATTGTTTTTTTCATTACATGACAGATGCCACATTAAAATAATAAGTTCAGCCCCCAGGACAGATTTTAATGCAATTCTATTCATACCAGATTGATTTCTTCAAACATCTGAGGGCACACTTTTCCAATCCTCTCTGTCCATGGAAAAAAAAAGAGACAACTTTTAGTATCTAAACATAACTTTAATTCCATTCTACTAGATAGATATAATTAACATAATTGAAGGGTCTGGTCACTATCTGTTATGGATTTAAAACTGGTGGTCAACTTAATGCCAGCTGACTTAAATCAACATGGTGCTGAGTGTAGATGTTCCACCTGAGGAAAGTTGCGACCATAAATAGAAACTTGGTGAAGGAGAAAAAGGATATTGAGGCATTGAGGCACTGTGAGTTCTCCTATGTATTGCTGTTTGAGCTGTTTGTTCTCCTGGAGAAGCTCTGGTCCTCACACTGAGCATTGCTTCCTGGATCCAGAGGGGAATATGTGTGCTGGTTGGTTTCCAGGATAAACTCCTCTCGCTGGCTTCCTGGCATATACTCGACTGTGCTTATCGTTGGAGGAGCTTGGGGCCTCTGTGTCACTGAGGATGGCTGTGGTGCTTTTCAGGACAGCCCTGGTCTTTGTTGTGAATGTGACTTCTCGGCTCCAATGTAGAACCCTCAACCAGCACAGCTCCTTCACCCTGCCAGCATAAACATTCTAGCTTCCACCGCTGACCTTTGGTCCTTCCCAGCATGGATCCATAAAAGAGACTGGTGTGAGTTCTTGTGAGCTCTAGACCTCCAGTTGGACTTGTGGGAGTCATTGTCATGGGCTCTAGGTTTTCATCTGGACTCACGTGGAACATTGCTGTGGGATTAAGGCCCTTGGCTAAATATTCTATGTCTTTAGTGTTGTGGATAGATTTCCTGCACTTTTTTGTGTTAACTCTGGGTGACTATCATTAAAATAATATTATAAACTCCATGTCCTGATTCTAATTGTTCTCCTCACAACCCCTGACTACAACACTATTGATGACTCCGTATCTGTATCCCCCAAAGGGATTAATCACTCTAGTGTCTGGATAACCTAATGCCAAACTGCCTGGATCCAGGGAAGCCATATGAGAACAACAAAGTATCAATTGACAAATATAAGAACATTGCTCCCTACAGGCCAAACCCTTTACCAAAGTTCCACAGTGCTCTCTGTGGGGTTAGCACTACCAGGCATCTTGATTCTTTTTGAAAAGCATTTTCCCATAGTATAGACACATATTTCTGAATGATGAGTTCTCAGGGTAAGATTTAGTATATGGGGTGTTCCATTTTGTGATGATGTCATGGCCTACTAATCCACTCCTTTCACAAGCAATATATTTTTCAAATATTTTTGCTATTTTGAATAGTGTTCTTAATGTTATCCAGTACATGTCTTTTTAAATTTTTTTTCAGTTCTTTCTCTTTTTTGTTCAGTTGGTTGGTACATTTTAGATATACATTGTCTAATTATAGGGAATTTGTACCTGTACATGATATAACTTGATTCTTTTATTTTACCTATTCCCCCACTCTCCCTTCAATCCCTCTCCCCCCTCTCCTTTTTTATAAAAGATGTTACCATTTTTTCCTTTTTTTTCTCATCACTTTTTTCTTTTCCTTTCCTTCCTTTCACTTGCTTCCCTCACTAGTTCCCTTTCCCATTTGACCATTTTCTTCCCATTTCGCAGTATCTACTGCACATTTTGGTCCCTATTTTACACTGCACCTGGAGGCCATTGTCTTATGTGAACTAAATTGGAAACACCTGTAAATACCGCTTTGTTTCTCTGGTGTAAGAAACTAGTAGTACATGTCTTTTGATAAATTGGTTACATACCTAGACATTGGTTACATACCTAGACACAATATTACTTAGTAGATATTACAGAGCTTTTTATTCCAGTGTGAGTGTAATTTAGACTCCCATAAGCTGACTCGACCGCTAACAATGCTATAGCTTCATATCCTCATCAGCCATCTATTACCCATGCTTTTGTTTTAGCCATTCTAGTGTGTTCACGGTATTGTCATGTAGTGGTTTTGCCCATATATTTGCTCATTAACTAATCAAATGGAAAACTGTCATAGGTTTACTGGCCATTTGAATACTTTCTTTTGTAAACTACCTATATAAAACTTATTTATTTTTCTTATGGTTACTTGTCTTTTCTTTATTGATATATAAGATTTTGTATTATGGAAGTTCTTAATTTTGATATACAATGAATTATCATTATTTTGTCATAAATAGCCCCTTTTTACATTCTATTTTAAAATCTTTACTTGTTCCAGGATCATAACAATGATCATCTAACTTTGTCTCTAAAAGCTTTTATAGTTTGACCTTTATATTTAGATCTATAATCCATCAAAAATTAATTATTTTCTATAGCATGTAAGGAAAGTCAAGAACATTATTTTCACAAGGCTATCCAATATACTAAGCATCATTTATTGAAAAACTATCCTTTCTTCATTGCACATTACTTTTATTTCTTTCCTACTTTTATCATAAACTAGGTGACAATATAAGTGAATTTGATCCAGATTCTCTATTTTGTCTCAGTGGTCAAATTGTCTATTCTTTCACCAATATCACAAGTCTTCATTACTGTAATTTCATAATAAATTTTATTATCTTATAAAGTAAATCCTCCTGCTATGTTCTCCATGAATACTTTGGTTACCCTTGGTTCTATTCATTTCCATTTTAATTTAATAAAACTATGCTGGTATTTTAATTAGAATTACACTAAATATTAGTATCTTAGTCCCTTCTAATACTAATATTGGTGTCTTAGTATCTTCTAATTTTAGTATTAGAATTAGTATATTAACAATATTGAGTCTTCCATCTGTGAATACAGACCATCTCTCCATTAGTTTAGATTCTTTATAATTTCCCTCAGTAATGTTTTTTCAGTTTGTATATGTTTTGTTGCATTTTATTTTTATGCTATTATATGTTTTAAATTTCATTTTACACTTGCTTCTGGTATTTGGAAATACTTATAAAATTTTGCATGCTGCATCAGTGATCCTGTAAAGTTATGTACCTGATATTAAGTGATGCTGCTAAATCTACTTATAAATTATTAATTTTTCTCCTGTAGTTGGTTGACGTGATTAATTAGATTGAGTGACTTTCTGATTTTCAGCTACTCTTATGTGCCTGACATGATCTCTTTTTGGTAGCTGTATATCATCTATTTATGTGCTGCTGAGTTGAATTTAATATTTTAATATTAATATTAATTAATATTATTTATTAATTAATATTTCAATATTCGTATTAATTATTTTGTGTTAAAGTATGCAATACATAAGGTAAAAGTTAGTTTATAATTTTATTACTTTTTCTGTAGATTTTGCAATCTATTTTATGATGTCTCTTTAAAAGATTTTTAAATTGTTTTTTCTGTTATCTGAAATTTTTTTCTCAAGTTTACTTTGTGTCTCTTAAGTGTCTGAAAAAAGTCACAAAATAAAATTGTGCCTAGAAATTTGATTATGAGGTTTTATTAAGAAACTAATTTTAAATTATATACATGACTGTTTACATTTCCTGTTTCTTCTTATAAAATACTTAATTAATTGTCAGGTTTTTTGAGTTCTGAATTCACTTCTTCTGTATCATTGTTTATTAGGGTGTACATAATATCACCTCCCTTGTACTATGATTTGTATCCTTTTTGTGTGAAAATTTATGAATTCACTTTTTTGATTAGTCTTAGAAGTTTATCAATTCTATTGACTTTAGTAAAGGATCAAACCTTAATTTTTTTTACTTTTGTTTTTCATCCCATTTTTAAATTTCTGTTCTTTTCCTCTTCTTATGTTTCCCTCTTTTGATGTGATTTTTGTTCTCCATCTTCTTGGTTTGTAACTTTAAATAACTGTTTTCCAGCCTTTCTGCCTTCCTAATATACATGGCATATTCTCTGGTCACAGGAGAATTAAAATAGAAATTTAAATACATGCTTAGTGGAGTTAAAGCAGCAAGATATGGGAGTTGTAGTGCTACAATTTCTTCTTAAAAACTACATTAGCTACAGTAATACAATGTTTCAGATGGGCAGTGAGATCATATATGATTTTTCCATTCTTATTTTCAGTAAAGATAATTAACTTTTATTTATCTGCTTATTTACTCCCATGGTGTTCAAATTTTTCTATTTTTGTTGTTATATATGGAATCATTTTTTTTTTATCTGAAGAAAGTCAACTTAATTTTACAGAAGTGCACCACTAGTAACAAATTTTCTTGGTTTTTCTTTCAATAAAACTAGCTTCATTTTTAATTTGAAGGATATATTAAATTTTCTATAAGAAATTATAGATTGGGAGGCATTTATACGTTTTAGTTCATCATTTTTTGTTGAAAGGTAGGTTTTAGTGCTTTCTTTTTTCTTTTTTAAAAACTTTATTAGCAGTTTATTATGTTTACATTCAACAGTAGGGGATTGATACATTTGCATATCACATTTTGGTTCATTACTTTACTCCCTCCCCTGCCTTTTATTATTCCAGCAACAGACTCATTTATTTATCTTATAATAACTTATAAAATTAATTGTCATATATATAGATTGAAATCAGGACTAATAGGCCAAAGAACATATGAAACATGCAAGATAATTATACTAAATCAAGTAACAATTTTAGATACATTATCCACACTGGATTTTAATATTGTTTTTGGTTTCTTTTTTCCTTATTACCTGTCATATTTTTTTCATGTGAAAAAAATCATGTGATATTTAAGCTTGTGTGTCTGAGTTATACCACTTAACATTATGGACTCAAGATGCAGCCATTTTCCTACAAATGACTCAAGTTTATCCCTCTTTATGGTAGAGTACTATGCTAATGTGCATAAATACCAGATTTTTTTAATCCATTCATCTCTTGTTGGATATATAAGCTGTTTCCAAGGTTTAGTTATTATGAATTGCACTACTATACACATGCATATTCATACATTACTGAAGTATGATCTCTAACTCTTGTGGGAAGTTACCTATAGGAGATTAGCTGTTCAAATGAAATTTTTAGTATCAGCTTTTTGAGGAATGTCCCTAGTGATTTCCATAACTGTATCAATTGACAGTCCTACCAAACATAGAGAAGAGTTCCTTTCTCCCCACAAGCTCACCACTATTTGTTATTGGTTGATGTCTTGATGGTAGCTGTTTTTTCTCAAGTGATATGAAATTTCCAGATTGTTTTAATTTGCATTTCTTGAATGACTAGTGATGCTGAACATTTTTTCATATACAGTGTTTACTGGCTGTTTGTACTTTTTCATCTGAGAATTTTCTATTTATTTCAGATGCCCATTTTTAAATTAAGTCTTTAAATTTGGGGAATTTTGTGGGTTTTTCTGAGATTTTTATGTGTTCTAGACATTAGTTCTTTGTCTAAGGAGTAACTAGCAAAAAATTTTTCCATCCTATAGGTTGTCTCTTAACACTGTTGGTGGTTTCCTTTGGTATACAGAAGCTTAATTTATTTAATTTGTTAATTCTTACTATTTCTTGTGCAGCTAGGGTTTTGTTCAGAAAGTCTTTGCCTACACCTTCAAGATCTTTACTTATTGTAATGTTTCTGCTCTAGTGTTTAGGTCTTTGATCCATTTTGATTTTAGTTTAAGGTCTAGTTTCTACCTTCAGCCTGTGGATGGCCAGTTTTCCTAGCACCATTTATTAAAGAAGCTATCTTTCCTCTAGCAAAGGGAGACGATCCTTTTGTCAAAAATAACATAGTTGAGTTGTTTTTGTATCCTCTATTCATAGTTGAGGTTTTTCTGTCTCCTGTATTGTTCCACTCATGCACAAGTTTTTTGTTTCTTTGTCTTTATTTATTAATATTATGTTGTTTCTGTCGTAGTAACTTTATGGTATAATTTAAAGCCCAGGATTGTGATTCCCCCTTAGCTTTCCCTTCTTACCCAAAAATCCTTTTGCTATTCTAACTTTCTTCTGTTCCCATATCAATTTTAGGACTGCTTTCTCCAGTTTTTTAAAGAATGTTATTAGTAACTTGATTGGAATTATATTAAATCTATATAACAGTCTTAGAATAATGGCTACTTTGAATATATTGGTTCTGCCTATTCAGGAACAGGGGATAACTTTTTGTTCTAATATCCTCTTTAACATTACATTTTAAAGTATAATAATTTTAATTGTAAAAGTGTTTTACTTCCTCGGTTAGGTTAATTTCTAAGTATTTCATTTTTTTGATGATAGTAGGTATTGTTTCCCCAATTTCCCTCTCATTGAGTTTGTTATCAGTGTGTAAGAATGATATTGATTTTTTGGTGTTGACTTGTGCCCTACTACACTGTTAAATTTAGATATTAATTCTAGGAGTCTTTTGGTGTTTTAGGGGCCTTCTATGTAAAAGATCATATCATCAGCAGATAATGGTAATTTAACTTCTTTCTTTTCTATCTATATGCCATTTCTTTCTTTTTTTGTTGTATTGCTCTAGCTAGTATTTCAAGAACTACATTAAACATAAGTGGTGATAACAAATATCTTTGTATTGTTCCTGGTTTTAGAGGAAAAGATTTCAGATTCTCTCCATTAAGTATGATTTTGGCAGTACGTTTGTCAAAAATGACTTTCATCAGGTTGAGAAAGACCTTCTATTCCTGTTTTCTTCAGTGTTTTTATCATGAATGGATTCTTTGTCTGCATCTATTCAGATGATCATGTGGTTTTTGTTCTTACTTCTGTTTACGTGTATTTACATCTATTGATTTGTGTTTATTGACCCATCCCTGGAATGAATCCCAGCTAGTCACGATGTATGATCTTTTTGATAATTTGTTGCATTTTTTTTGTCAGTACCTTATTGAGGATTTTTGTTTCCATGTTCATTAAAGAGATTGACCTCCTTTTTTGTTGGATATTTTTTCTGGTTTTGGAATCAGGGTAATGGTTGCTTCTAACAATGATTTTGGGAGTATTGATTCTATTTCAATTTAATTAAAGAGTTTGAGAAATGCTGGTATTAGATCTTCTTTAAAGTTCTTATAGAATTCAGCAGTAAGTCTGTCAGACTATGAGCTTTTCTTAGTTGTTAGGTTTTTTTATTACTTCTTCAATTTCATTGACTGATATTGGCTTATTCAAGACTTTTATATCTTCTTGGGTTTAGCTTTGGTAGTTCATATGTATCTAGTAATTTATCCAGAAGTTTGTGGACACTTATAATCTAAAAACTTTGTTCCTATTTAAAAAGATCTCTTTGGGTATAATCAACTATAATCAACTATAAGCCTTTGCCATGGCCTCAACATTCAGCTACTTTAGTTATTTAGGGACAGGAGGATGTGATATAGTTAGTCCAGTAGTCAAATTCTCTGGGAATGTATTTTAGTATTGTTAATGTCACAAAGGCAGTTTGAGTGTTAGCTTATAAAAATACAGCAACAATTATGTGACCCTGTTAATAGCAAATGAAAAAACTACAGTTGTGTTGGCCAAAACAACTTAGACACTAACAAACCATAAAAACCACTTTGTACCACTCTTATTCCTACAGAAAAAAAATCATCAATTATGATGTAAACATTAAGGCAACATATAGCTGTAGCTCTGCTAATGTTATAAAGGAATTCAACAGTAATTTTACAAAGTTAACTGTAAAAAGATTAGCAAAGTTTTCTGGTTATACTATTAAAGATTTAGGATTTGGTTATAGGGGATGCTAAAGGAAAACTTTAAAGCCTTAAACTCTGATATGAGGAAAGAAAAGTGATGCAAAATATCTTATTGGGGAGTATAAAAAATGTCTATAGAATTGGGTAACAGGACGCAAAAAATCAGGAAGAAAGAAAAAAGAAAAAGAGCAAAAAGGGAAAGAAATTATACAGAGAGGAAACACTAAGAGGTAAATTATTAAGTGGAGAAATTCACAATGGAGTGGAAAAAATTAGAGAAATAAAAGAAGAGAAAGATAATAGAAGCAAGGCTGAAGGATAAAGGAAAATTATCTAAGCTGGAGCAAACTGATGAAGAAGACAGAAAGGGACAAAAAACACAAAACAAAACTAAAACTAAAAACAATGTGCACACTGATCAAAACAAAAACAAATTTTAAAAACAAGCAAACAAAGAAAAAAATTTTTAAAGTGAAGAAAAAAAGTTCTCTGTGATTTCAGGCCTCTGGCTATCTTCCAGGGTCTTCAATTTTGTGGCAGTGTCCAAATGAAGGTGTGATTTTGCTCTTCCTAGTAGACAAAGGAGGCAGACAGAGCCCAGATTCATGTTGGGTAATCACTACCAAGCCAGAAGTAAAATTAAGATGGAGGGCCATTTCCAAAACTTTCAAATTCAGGAAACTCAGACTGATCCTGGTCTCTGGTCATGATGATAGAATCAGAGTCATTTAGCTTTGAAAACTCTGGGTGTCTCTTTCCAGCCAGACCATTGCTCCCCGACCATGGACATCTTCATTGTTCTCACCCAGTCACTGTGGGAGTTCAACACCAGGAGCCCCAAGATGAGATCAATCCTCAGCTGCTCCAAATCACAGGTTCAGTTGACCCCTCCCTAGAACAGCATCCAAGCAACCACTTTCTCCAGAAGGCTATGACAGACACTTGTGCTGGAGTCACTCACTAACCATTGTATCTTACAGCATACACTGCTCCATTCCACTGGTTCATTTCTCACTGAAGGCCTCTGGAGTCAAACACATTCACAGTGTCTTTGCAAATTCTAGTCTTCTTTCTCACAGGCCAGGAGCCAGGAACTTGGGGAAAAGTACAAATTGTCCCTTCCTTTCTGTGCATTGTGTTTGGTCTCTTCAACTTCTCTGTAAGCTCCAATTTTCTTGTCAGATCTTTCCTGAGTCCTGGGCATCCAGCTTCTTCCTTCTTTTCTTCCACAAGTTGTTATGTTCCAGTTCCTGAATTCCAAATCTTGGAGAGGCTAATTTGCTGCTTCTTACCACTCCATCATCTGTCAGTTAACACCCTCCATCAATGTCGAAAAGTATCATGAATACCCCATTTTCTAATTTTCCCTTTTCTGACTTCTATTGTATTTCCACTAGACCTCTCAATCACTCTATACATCTTCATTTAATTTGTCTTCAAATTTTACCTGTATTCCAAATTTGTGTTCTTTTAATGACTTTTCTTTCAGTTCACTTGTTTTGTATATTTCTTATTCCAACCTACTCTTAAATCCATGCATTAGGTACTTAATTTTGGAAATATTACCTTTTTGGTTCTAAATTTATTTATTTATTTATGTATTTATTTATTTATTTTTAAACAAGCTAGGCCATTTATGGACTGCAGGACAAGAGGACAAGAATTCAACAAGAAGCAAACCCTCCCTGAGAACCAGCACCATGTGTGGGTTGCCACCACTTGAGGAACAGCCAGACCCTAGCCTTTTTCTGTGAGGCAGTGCCATTTGTAGACTGTGGGGGAAGACAACAAAGAGCCAACAATAAGAAGTCAGTGCCATGTGCCCTGCAAATCAGTGCCATGCACAGGCCACTGCCACCAGGGGAACAGCCAGACCTCAACATTTTCCCATGAATCAGCACCATTCAGACTGTGAGGGAAGAGGACAAGAAGTCAACAAGAAGCAAGCCCTCCCTGGGAACCAGTGCCATGCATGGGCCACTGACACCAGGGGCCAGTCAGACCTCAATCCCTTCTGGTGTACAGGCTGGGAAATAAGAGCCAAATACTCCTACCCTCATAAGCAACCTACTGATGTGGAGAAACACAAGCTGCGATTATAGCTATTGAGGTGAAATGCAATTTGATGCTGGTGAAGGTTTAGGCATCTATTCAGAGGATCTTGGTATGCAATGTGGCATCTGTGGGGGATCTCCTGAATGTGGTAATCATTGTTAACTCCCTATTATCTTGTTTTAATGTCCTGTATCATTGTCATTGTTTTGTTGCTATGGGTTTTATTCTATTTTGTTTTGTTTTGTCTTGTTTGATTTCATTATATCTGATGGTATGGGCAGCTATTTCAAAGATAGCAAGATATATTATGGTAGCCATTTTGGATTTACTATTGTCTTGTTCTGAAGTCCTTTATTACAGTCACTGTTTTGTTATTATTCTTTCTATTATGTTCTCCTTTATTTTTACTATGTATGAAGATATCTGCAGCTATTTTGAAGACAACAAAAGGCATTATGGTAACTATTGTTGATTTTGTATTGTTTTGGAATCCTGTGTCACATACATTGGTTTGTTTTGATTGACTCTGTTCTATTTTATTTTTCTTGGTTTTATTCACTTTAAAATAAAAAAATAGAGCCCAGCCATCAAGAAATCAACTGATAATAAATGTTGGTGAGGCTGTGGGGGAAAAGGAACACTTCTGCACAGTTGGTGGGAATGCAGACTGGTGCAGCCACTATAGAAATCAATATGGAGACTCCTCAAAAAACTAGGATTGGAAGTTCCATTCAATCCAGCTATTCCCTTCCTGGGTATTTTCACAGTAAAATTGAAAAGATCATGCTACAGTGATATATGTGCACCCATGTTTATAGCAGCACAATGTGTAATCGCTAAATCTTGGAAACAATCAAAATGCCCATCAACTACAGAGTGGATAAAAAATATATTATTATACAATGGAATATAACTCAACTATAAAAAGGATGATCTTGAGGCCTGTATAGGTAAATGGAGGTAATGTGAGACTATCCTCATAAGTGAAATAAGTAAGTCTCACATTTGTAAATATCACATTGTCTCTCTAGTGTAAAAAATAATAAAAACAAAGAGTAATATGATCCAAAATACATACTAGATATTATAAAAATGAAAGGGAAGGAAAGTGATCTAAAGGGTATAACTTATGGATGTTTAAGTGTGTAAGATAGATGGCCATATTACTAAATTTTCATTAGATTATTGAACAGAATGGTTTGCACTGTCAATATTTGACTGTCCACTTTTTATGTTTTGATTTTGTAACTTAAACAACTATTTCTAAGAGGACAACATGTATTGTAGTCTGGGATTGGGAAGAGAACAATTAGAATCAGGACATGGAGTTTATAATATTATTTTTAGGATGATTACCCAGAATTAACACAAGAAAATGCAGGAAATCTATCTGCAACACTAAAGACACAGAATATTTAGCCAAGGGCCTGAATCTCATGGCAATGTCCAACATGAGTCCAGACAAAGACCCAGAGCTCATGACAATGCCCCCCCACCAGTCCATCTGGAGGTCTAGAGC
>PVJX010014962.1:0-43641 GCA_004027295.1 Dolichotis patagonum
ACACACACGCACACACTCCCACACACACACTCCTACACATACATACTTACACATATGTACACAAAAACACACTTTCCTTCTCACACACACACAAATATGCACGCAAAACAGCTACCACTGTTGTTTCTTACTAGCCCTTGTAGATACTGAAATTTATAAACCAAATAAATATATAGTATTTTCTCTTCTTTTTTACACAAGTAGTACAAAGTTGTCACATTCTTCACTAAAAATCCACACAAATTCCAAAAATCAATGTAGAAAAAGTTTTCTCATCCTCTGCTCTGCTGCCTCATAACATTTGCATAGCTTTTCATTGTACGGTTGCTATATTCTTCTTCACTGAAAATTTCTTGGGGATAAGAAAGAGGTTACATCATTCAGAATCTTGTCCATTCACATAATTATAACAAATACCTTTGAGAACTTAGTTTTGTTTTGGGGGGTTTGGGGGGTTGTTTTTGGATTTTTGCTTTTTGACTATTGAGACAGGGCCTCACTGGGTATGCAGTTCAGGCTGGCCTTGAGTTCACTGTGTAGCCTAGGCTGGCCTCAAATTTGCCTCCTGCCTCAGCCTCCCGAGTGCAGGATTACAAGCATGCACCACCACACCTAGCTCTTTGGGAACTTGTAAATACAGAAATCTTACTTCTCTGGAGGGTCTAGCATCCCAGATGAAGGCTCTAGTAGATTCAGTGTCTCGTTAGAGCTATTTCCTGGCTCACAGATGGTGCCTTCTTGCTGTGTCCTCACACTGTAGATGGGGCAAGGGATCCCTCAAGCCCCTTGCAAGGGTGCTAATCCCATTCCTGAGGCTCCACCCTCAAGACCTAATGGCTTCCCCAATACTACCTCCTCACACTGCCCCCTGGGGGCTAGGACCCCAACACATGGGGGGGGCACAAACATCCAGACCACAGGGCTCAGTATCTGTAAGACCTCCTTCTAAGCCCTTTAAACACCGCGTGAGCCTTTGCTGCTGCTGTCCACATCTCTGCCTCCCCTTCCCTCTCTTCCAGTCCTCAGCAACAGTCCACCACCCACCCTCTGCCCCACTCAAGAACACCATTCACCCTGCTCCTTCACTGGTCTCCCTTGGCTTCTTCCACCTTTTCCCAGAAGGGTCACATAACATAGTTGCCCCCAAATTAAGAGCACATAAGAAGCATCTGAAGGTTGGTGCCGCACAGAGCTCTGGGTCCCTCCTCAGAGCTTCTGATTCCACGTAAGCCTAGGATCAGTCTGGAGGTTTGCACCTCTGAAAAGCTCCCCAGTGATAGCAAGACTATAAATCCTAGGGCCACCCTCTAAGAACTATCCACACAACCCATGTCTTAGCACCAAATCTTAAAGGTCCCTTCCTCTTTGGAAGGCATATTATCAATACCTCGCACCCCACAGCATCCGGTGTGCAGTGGGGGTTGGGGAGCAGCTTTGAGAGACAGAGGATGCCCTGGTGCTCACCTACCTCACCCTCTCACCAGGTGGTCAAGATGATGATCGTGGTGGTGTGCACCTTCGCCATCTGCTGGCTGCCCTTCCACATCTTCTTCCTCCTGCCCTACATCAACCCAGATCTCTACCTGAAGAAGTTTATCCAGCAGGTCTACCTGGCCATCATGTGGCTGGCCATGAGCTCCACTATGTACAACCCCATCATCTACTGCTGCCTCAATGACAGGTGAGGAATCCACCACCGCCACCCCTTTCCAGAAGCCACAGCAGCCAACCTGAATGGGCACCGCTGTCTGTGAGACAAGAGGGAGAGATGGGGACTAACTAACCACACCGTTCTATACATTCCCTGCTGGTTATGGCTTGGAAGAATCTGAGCCCAAGATGGACTGAGTTTCATTTGTTTTGCAAGAGGAACCAAAAATGTATATTTTTGTGTGTGAGATCTTCTGATCTTTAAGTAAATTCTGGCAACTAATTTAAATCAAATTATGAAGCTGTGCGATTGGTGCATGTAAACAACCTGCCAGCTGGATCCTCTTCCCATTCCACCATAAATTTGAGATTTCCAAGTTTCCCCAGTTTTATCCAGCATTTCCAGCAGGACATTACCTCCCCTTACATGGTCAGATGGGCTTGGGGGCAGCCATCCCATTGGCAGAAGCCATTCTCAGACACATGAGAATGGAGAGCCACTAGGAAGGGTGGTCAGAGGCAGGAAAGTGACTGACATGTAGAGGGTTCCCAAGAGGGCCAGGGATTCCAGGCTGCAGTGCGTTCTGTCACCTAGAGCAGCATTCCAGTGCTGTCCAGAAAGGAAGAGGAGATGAAAATACTTGATAAAGTCTTTCTGTCCATCAGTCATCAGTCTGGGATGGCCCATCTGTGAATCAGGCTTCAGGTACTGAGTCTGGGAAAAACACTGATGCCAAAGTGACCTCTGTTCACCTAAGTCACACATTCATCCTTCTCCTAAGAGCTTGGGAACCTGCTTAAACTTTGAGAACAAATCTTCCTACACATCTTTAAGTAAAGGCAGATTCTCCCTGTCTAACAAGCAAGGAAACTGAGGCATGCTGAAAGGACATGGCTGAGAGAAAGTTCTACAGCAGTCAGTGAGACACTTGAGAGAGAGAACTGAGACATGGTATGTGTTTTTACCAAAAACCTGGGGACTAGCACAGTAAAGTACACACAAAAACTCATAGTGTTTTTGTTAATGTATTGACCCAAAGTCTTCTGATCCCAAACCGGAAGAAGCAGCATAATCCAGGGACCACAATCAGGAAAGACATGCATTTCACACAGACTTGGGTTCTAATCCTGGGCTTGACCTTGACAAATGACCTTGATCTTTTTGACCGCAGCATCTCCAGCTGTTAGTTAATTTAAAACTCACTGACAGAGTCACTCTTGAGAGTGCCTTGTGTTGAAGAGCTGATGCAGACCATCCCCAAGGGTCACCTCTCCATCTGCTCTCTCTCCAGGTTCCGCCTGGGCTTCAAGCACGCCTTCCGGTGCTGCCCCTTCATCAGCGCCGCTGACTATGAAGGCCTTGAAATGAAATCCACCCGGTATCTCCAGACCCAGGGCAGTGTGTACAAAGTCAGCCGCCTGGAGACCACCATCTCTACAGTGGTGGGGGCCCATGAGGAGGACCCTGAGGAAGGCCCCAAGGCCACACCTTCATCCCTGGACCTGACCTCCAATGGCTCCTCTCGTAGCAACTCCAAGACCGTGACAGAGAGCTCCAGCTTCTACTCTAACATGCTGTCCTAAGCAGGGGCCCTCCAGCAGGTGTGCCCTTGGTCACCTCTGTCCTGCTTCATTTATGCATGAATACTTCCTCGATTTGGAAACCACCCAAAACACCCTCACACTGGAACTTTGACAAGTTTCAGAATGGCTCAGAAAAAGCATTCCATCCTAAAATTGATCTGGATTCGTCTTTGGCATTGCCATCCCCCATGCTGTGTGACCTGAGGGAAATAACTGAACTTCTCAAAATCTGCAAAAAAAAAAAAAAACCAAGCTTGAATTAGATTTTCTTTAATTGATTCAATCCATGATTCTAGAAGTGACTTGGACAGCATGTGGGTGCTCATTTAAGGGAAAATTCTGCAGCACAGTAACAGATCCAACAGATCTGTTTGCCTGGAGCCTTTGTCTTATCCAGTAAAGTCATTCTCAGATTAGCTTCCGTCAGCTGGTGGTTCACATCACTCCAGCCTTCTCTTGACAGTGGGAACAAAAGAATGTGCTGCATAAAATCTGCATGAAAGGTCTAACCTCATCTTTTAAGCACTCATGAACAAAAGACATGTCTGCCCCTGTTTGGTATCTCAATATTTCATTCAGTTCTTGAAAACGTGATGGGATTGAGAGCCTCGGGCTCTCCTGCATTATGTCCCCGGTGGCCACCCTGAGCAATCAATGGAGGCAGAATGTGCCTGCCGATGCCAGCTAATGCGTATTCTGACGGAGACTCGGGAGGCGCTTGCCAGACTTAATCTATCGGATCCTCTGCCCTTACATATAAAGCCACAAGGCTGAACTAAATCATCCTTAGATGAATCTCTAAGATTCATCTAAGAAACCCCTAGAATCTCAATGCTCTATGTGTCAGTGATCATATACATTTTTGTTTCTTTGTTTGTTTCACCAAAAAGAATTAGTCATAAAGTAGGAGCAGTGACACCATCTCTGGGAGATTCAGCGACGACTGCTAAAATATGTAAATATCCAAATCAGATAGTCATTTATCCTAAAATCCTGAGTGCATTCCTCCTCCCAAAAGGTCTTGGCCTTTGGCAGGGCAGAGGCCTTCATGACAAGAAGGCCTGCATCTCTCCAGCAGGCTTGTGTGGGTGAACAGCGTGAGAACACCCCTGAGGAACACCAGCATTCCTACTCTGGTCTTCCAGTACCTTAGGGCAGGAGGCACTAACCCAGATTCTTATCTTTGTGCTAGCATAAGGCACGTGTTCGTACAGTGAGACTGCTACACCCTCAAATGGACTTTTGGGACGAGCCAACTTGCATCTTCCCTCAGTCTTTGTGTACCCTCTTCCTATCCCATAGCTTTGCTGGTCTCCTGTTTATTAGGAATAGAGTGACTGAAGGATAGTTAGTCTTCCAAGAACATGATCTGAAGACTTCCCATCCCAATACAACTTTGGGTTCTCCAGCAGATGAACATGCGGTTTCTTTTTGTCTCCCAGATCTGTGTCTTATTCAGATGTGGCTGGAAGCAAAATTCAAGTAACATCCATGAACGTTCTCCTCATGGTTTGAATACTGTATGCATTCATAATGCTAAGAAGGAAACAGTGCGACCTATAAGGTTTGCAGCTTCTACCAGCCCAGCTAGTGCTAACCCTGCAAGGGAATCCCACACCCAGGGCAAAGTATAAAAATAGTGTATGCCAGGAAAAAACCTTGAGGATCATTTCCTGAAAAGCAGTATGAGATATATCAAATACATTTTAAAAAGCCAGACTGATGAATATCTTTGAGTGGGAAGCTAAATTTATGGACAACAAAATTCCATCCCCAAATCGTTAAGTCACATTTCCAATAGAGAACTTTGCCATATGGGGATGCTGAAAATCAGCGTGGTCATGAGAACTATCCAAAAAAAAAAGTATATGGAGGTAGGAGCATCCCACCTTACAGAGAATGTGAGAGCTCAATTCAACAAGGATTCATTAAGCATCTGCTCCAGACTGCGCCTGAGCCAGGGACACACAACTCCTGCCAGTGTGGACAAGATCACCAGACCTGCTACTCCTAACTGACTGGTCCCATTGAATCCAGCTGCCCAGCAGGGATGAAGGCAACTGAGAAGCAGATGCTTCCCAGAGTAATGAAGCCAAAGACTGGGACATTCTAACAGTTCACACTGAAAACTCTCTGAAGCATTCCAAAGGGCACCCCCAGTCAGTCCAGTGGACCTAAAGGGATATGGTTAAGCAGTTTCATCTCTGTGCATAATAACAGTGGGTGTGAGAGGGTCCTGGATAGCTTTGAATGTGGCAAAGCAAAAGAAAGCACCAGCAAGCCTTCTATTGCCCCACTCTCCAACATTTATTAATTTATAAAAATGTTGTCAGGTCTCCGTGTGTGAGGAACACCCAGATTTGCACTGTGCATGGATCTCATTCTTAGCATAGAGATGTGTTGCCCGTGTTTATCTCCTCAGTGTGTTTCCTTGGTGTATCGTCCGATAGTAATAGAATAGCAAACATCATGGGGCCATTTTTGTTCTGTTACTTCCCAATTGTGGAATCCAGTTTTTGTCAGTGTGTTGTGTTGTGTTGTGTTGTGGCAATCTCTCCATCCTTGTTGTTTCTTGGGAAGGAGCTCTGATTGATGTCATATACTCACAGTAATTGAGAAGCATTGAGGGAATTTTATGAGGAATTAGAGAGCAAGAGCCCTGGTCCTCCTCAACTCTCAGCATAATGCTAAGACGTAGGACTTAATGGAATCCTGGGAAAAGGAGACTCAGGAGCTGACTTCACTGGCCTGATTGTAGGGGAGAAGTGTGAAGGGTCATTCCTGAAGCCTCCATGTTTTTTGGTCTGAGATCCCAGGAAGAATCTCTATATAGAAATAAAGTGTGTTTTTCACCATCTCATGCCTTTGTCTCTTCTCTAGGAAACAGGAACTCTATAGAGGGCTGAATAGGATAATATTGGGAACCCACATCATTTGCACAGCTAGAAGGATGAAGCTGGGTGAAGCATCCAGGAAATTCCAAATTTTATGATCAAATGGAACTGAGGAAGTGCTTCCAGGCTGAGATCTGGGAAGCTGAGACAGGATTGTGTGAAGTGACCAGCAATGTCACTTGTGAACAGAACTGTTTTGGTTCAAACTGTCCAAGAAGCAGACACTAAGGCAAAATCACTAAGTGCAAAAGATTTCCTGGATCTGGGTAAAGGGTTAACAACTAGAAAGGACTCAAGGATCAGAGGAAAAGTCCCAGACTGCACAGTAGCTCCTTGGTGGACCCAACAGTGTTCAGACACTACCCAGAGAAACTGACCAGGTCCGGCATTTCACCGCAGTTGGCTGCTGGGCAGAGCTCTCTGGGGATAATGGTTTGCCCTTGAACTCCGTGGTGGAGCCTAAAGCACTATAGCTGGAGGCCATCAAATGACCACAGTCCTCACTACCCATTTTCTCACCAGAGCTTTGGTTCAGTCCTCTGTGTTCAAAGACACATGGGGAAGCCCTGGTAGGATGGAAATATCAGTAGCAATCAGGTGAACCCAGCAACCTGCTCCTGTTGTTGGACCAGCTGCACCCTCTATGTCACCTGCACACCCTGGGGTACCTCACCTCTCAGGTAGCACCAGCAAGAGAGCAATGAGCAGCTTCTAACAGAATTTTGGTGACAAAGATTACTGAAAAGGCAGTGGGAAAAGGTGTTTAAGGAAAGCATAGACCACTGTCCACAATGGTATTGGAAACTAATAATAAAGATGTTTATATTTTAATTAAGACATCTTATATGGGGACCTTGGATAAGTTTAAAGTCTCCAAGTTACCTTCCAGATCGCCACAAATTATATGCAAAACACATGTGATAAATGGTGCAATTAAACCCAAATCCTAATCCCCTCCAAACAAATCACTAACTCTCTATCTTTAGAAAGAAGAGACAGTAAGTTGCTTATAGGAGAGGGACAAGGAGCCTTGAGACCTTCCAAGCACAGTAAGATGCAGACGAGCCTGGGAAGAACCAGACTGGCTGCTGGAAAGCAGAAAACAGCCTTGAAATAAAATTACAATTCAAATCAGGTACTCAGATGAGTTAAAGCTGTAGAATGCCATTAAAGATGTTTGTGGAAGTAAAAATGCCAAATTCATGATAGAATATGCTCTCTCTTCTCCATGGAAAGATGAGTATTTGTTAGCTGAGGAAAGGAAAGATTACAACTGAGTTATAGGTCAACAAATAATAAAAGATGTGAAGTACAGACACTCTGTGGAAACAAAGAGCTTTGCATTTATCCCTAGCCACATGTGATCTACTTGGAAACAAATGTGCCTAAAGCCACCTGACTTTGGTAATAGTATTCCCTTGTTGCCTCAAACCCCTTTCATAAATAGAGTGTACATTTGTGAGTGACCTCAACTCTGGAACCCACGAACAGTATTTCAAGTCACAACGCCAAGCAAGGGTTGGGGAAGTGGAGATGCACGGCAGTGTTCTTCTCTCACCTCCAAACATGGAGGTAGCATCTGATTACAGATTTTACTTCCTCATCGCCAAAGGCAATAACCCGAGACACCATCATTTATTTCTGCCCTGTTCAGAAAAACAGAAGGAAGAGGAAAGAGGCTATGATACATCGTACCTCTCGAAATAAAGGAGTTATAAATTTCGGTCTTGGCTTCTCTCTCAAACTGGGCAGCTTGAATGCAGAAAAGACTAATTAGGAAACAGCGACTAAAGGATGTGTGTCGTGACAAGATCACAATTGGCTGGCAACCCTTTCTCCCTGTCATGTCCACAGTATGTTAGCAGTGTGTATTCTGCTAGCTCTGTGGGTTTTCATTCAGATCCTGGCCTAGGTTTCCTGCATTGTGTGGATGTGTTTCCTGCATTATTTTTATTGCCCATTACCAGTTTTTCTCCACTCTTTAATCCAGTTTTGCACCCATTCCTGAAAGCCCTTACCTCCTGACACATGCGCTACTGAAATCTCTACTTTTTACCTTCCTGATGCACTGAGCAACAAGGGACTTGGTATGTGCTATGCACTGTATGTTTATGTCCCGTAACTTCACATCTGAAACTCTAACCCAGTCATTGATGTAATGGTACTAGAATACAGGGTTTGAAGAGGTGATTTGGCCATGAGAGGCATCCCCATGAGGGCATTAAAAGTCCTTAAAAGAATAAGGATGAGGGGCCAGGGATTGAGCTCAGTGGCCTAAGAGCCTGTCTGGCAAGCACAAGGTCATGAGTTTGGTCCCTGGTACAAAAAACAAAAGCATTAAAGAGCTTGCTTCTCTCTCCACAAGATAGAAAACTGCCAAATGCAGCTCTGGAAGAGGACCCTGACAGAAACTGATCATGCTGCCATCACTATCTTGGACTTCCAGCCTCCAGAACTATGAAATCCTGTTGTTTCGTCTGCCTCATCTGTGGCATTCTCATAATGCAGCCAAACTAAGACATCACATAATGTGAACCCACCACTATCCCTAGTCACAAATTTCCATCCTCAGCTCTCACCGTGAGGGAACAGTCCTTGCCCTCTCCTCTGCGTTTCTCTCATACTTAAGACTTCTTTGGCACTACACATTCATATTACCTCAATTGCATCCATCTACATTTTACCTTCCTGATACACTGAGCAACAGGGGCTTCATATGTGCTGTGGACTATATGTTTATGTCCCATAAAGGACACAGGGTAAAATAGCCCCCAAGGTCTTCATTTTATAGAGGAAGAGGCATACTAGTGAAAGTAGTACACATTTTAACACCCTCCAGAGAAGTATGACCCTCCCCAAAAGTGGAAAAATAAAACTGCTGCTTTGCGTCTCCCCATCTCACATGTTACAATGACAATAACAATAACACTAGTATTTCAAGTTCTCTGGTGCCAAGCACTTTACATATATTATCAAGTTTAATCTTCGCATCCCATGAAGTCACCATCATTTTTCTAAATTTAATGAGATGAGGCAGCCATAGTTGAGGAGACTTGTTTGAGATTCCATTACCAGAACTGAATCTCAGTAATACCCACTTTCCAACGCCATAAGTAAGATCCTCTCCTGTCTCCTTTATTCATCATTTTCCTGGACCTCTAAACTTCTCCTACAGGTACCACAGCCCACCCCAAACACATTGCCAGATGTGTTCACAAGGTAGTGTTTCCAAGATTAGCAAATTCCCATGCCTCCATTAGATCAGAAGCATTCCAGAGGGTAAATTGTCCTCGTGCTCGCCATAGTCATTGTTACAATCAGGATATTCAGGCAGCTTCTAACTATGACTTGAAGAGAGGTTGTGTCACTTCCCCTAAGCAAAGGAGTGCTAAGAGACTGAAGAGAATACCCAGGGATAGAATGTAAGAATCAATACATATTAACAAAAAAGAGTAAGGTTAAACAAGACTTACTAGCAAGAAGGGATAGGATCCAATGAAAATAAGCTGGACATATCACCAGCAAGGTTTGGTGTCAGTGGGCCAGACAAGAAGCCATGAGGAGGCCTGAAAGAAAGAACACTGCCAGAAGGTACTCATAATGTCCAGTTGTGGGCAGCTAGACTACAGCACTGCACAGTGTTCTGTTCTATGACCAGTTACCACAAGGAAGAGGCTTCATAGAGTAAAACTCCATAAGCACCAGCATCATTAGCTTGTTTTCTTCATTATATGACTAGCATTTCAAAGAACAGCTAACTTAGCATATTTGCAGGAAGCATATATTTCTACAAATAACATTAATTTCCAGCTCCTACCATCCTTTAGAGCTCATGTGATCAGTCCAGTCCCTGTCTATTTACTCTAAGTCTCCCCTTGACTTGGAGAATACAAAAAGGCATTTCAGGGAAATAGTGCTAAATGTCCTACTTTCTCACAGGGATGATACAGCTTGTCACTGAAGTTAATCTTGGCACATTTAGTCTTTGGTGCATAAAATTCCCTAAACAGGTATTTATTTGGAGAACAAAATCTTCTTTTAGAAAGACAATGTCACCGGGAAGGATAGCGACTTGTGTTTACAACTAACAACTCACAGATCCATGTCCCTTCTTTAAGATCAGACTCACCCAAGTACTATATCAGAGGCAAAGGAAAGAAAGACAGGAATATCCATGAAAATAGCACACAAAGGGAGTGTGTCCTGGCTCCCAGGTTGCATCAGAACGTCATCCGGAAGATTGCTCACAGGATTACTGCATCAGAGAGAAAAGTAAGCTCAGAACTCAAGCAAAAGAATGAGGACACTGAAGACAGAAAGGGCCAAGTCAATGGTTTTCAAACCCTACTGGGCATAGTTCACTTAGGGGCCTTTGCCAACATCTAGATTCCCAGCTTCATCTCCAGGGAGCCTGTCGAGATTATAGTACAGATGGCCCAAGGTACCGTCAGACAAGCAAGACTGAAACAGGAAATAAATTGAAAAGTTGATGAGAGGGTTTTGACAGAAGGATGAATTTTAAGCAGGTGAATGGAGTGGGTATCTAGCACCAGAGGTTTGCTTCTCTTTGTTGAGACAGAACCTCAAAGGACTGGACGGGTGGATTTAATTATGAACAAAGCCACAGGTTCACCATCATGAAAGGAAAGAGGGACAACTGGAGGGGAGGTAAGGAGATGGGGTCATTCAATCTACTTCACTTCCCTCTGTCTAGGTCCAGTGTTTTCTTGCAACATTTCAACATTATTCCTCTTCCGCAAAGAAGCTTACTACCTCCCACCTACTCTCTGTCCCAGTTTTTGTCTTCCTTCATGAAAGTTTGCAAAGTTAGAACTAAAGTGTAAAATTTTCACTTTTCAAATTCCCTGACATACACTGCAGCTGCCAACTCTTGGAGGCCCCAATTTTAAAACTGTATCCAACTCAAAAAGTGGTTGTTTTTCCTGAATTCTAAAGCACTTCTCAGAGTATTTTATAGAATGGAACTTTATTTTTGGGCAATTCTAATACTGAACCAACTTTCATAACTATTTCGATTATTTACATGTTTTCCCTCATGTTCAACTTAGATACATATCCAAGTAAGGACAGAAGTCTCTATACTGAGGGCTGTTGTTTTTGTAAACAGTGAGAGGAAAGGGAAAGAATTGGCATATAACTAAAATACAAGCAGTAGGATATGTTTCTTTTTACAAGTAAGCAAAAAAGACTATAAACCACAATTCTCCCTAATTTTTCTCTCTTTAGATAGCAGATTAGGGTTCCATGAAACATCACAGTGACAGGGATAGCATCTGGAATATGGCTAATAATTGGAATACAGAATCTCTGGATGCTATTTCTTGGCTACACAGTGAGAAAGGGCTAATTGTGATGGTCCCCAAACACACTCCTTAAACAAACATTTACCAAATCTCTGGAAATATTTCTTTACAGATGATGGCTCATTTTCTCAGAAGCAGCTTGGTATTGGTGCTTCAATAATCTTCTTCTAGAAATAATCTTCAACAGCTCCTGTGGCTGGAAGAGGGCTCCTACTTCCTTGCTCATTTGAATTTCGGTCTGTGGGCCTCATGCTGGGCCCTAGGACTCCAACAGGAGTGAAAAGAGACATTGTCCCTGCTAGCAAGCAGCTCTCTAGCTGATGAAAGGATATGCTAGCCAAATAATTCCATGAATGAGAGTATAACTAAAACCTGAACTAAAGACGCCTTTAAGGGAGCCAATAACAAAGGAACTGAAGCTAGGATTTGTGGCCAAGGAAGTTTTCCCTGAGAAAGTGAGACCTGAGGAAGTATAAGAAGGGAGGGAAGAACACTTGAAGCAGAGGAAATAGTGTGGACCTGAGTCTGTAATGAGAGGGAAAGCAGCATATTCCAGGTACTGAAGAGGAAGACAGGAGTAGGCGAAAATGAGGTTGAAAAGAGGGTAAGGGAGGAAGTTGGGAATTCTTGCAGGCATGACAAGAACGTTGGTTGTAGAGGAAGGGAAGTAACCAAATGATTCAGGAGGCAGTAGGACCAGTCTACTTTTGGAAAAAATTATTCCAGAAGCAGAGAGAACAGTTAAGGGGCAATTTCCATGACCTAAGTAAGAGGAGATGGACTACTTTTTAGTGGCTTTTACCAGGGAAAGAAATGGATGGATTTGAGACATGTTTATAAACTATTTTAAAAATATTTAGTTGGTGATGGATTGCACTGATGTGAAGATAAGGGAGATTTCAAAGGTAAATTTGACATTTCTCACATAGCTCTTTGAATGATGTTACCACTTATTGAAACCAGGAATACTAGAGTAACAAACATGGGGAGGGTAGAGGAGAAATATTATGAGTTTGATCTTAAATATAATGAATGTAAGATAACTCTAGATATCAGAGAAGAAACTAAAGAAGCAGGTATATATGCAACTCTGGAATTCAGGGAGCAATCAGTCTAAGGATCTCAATTTTCAAGTCAACTATAGATAATGGCCTATGCTCTGGGCATGCATGAATAAGCTTATCAAGTATGTGGTAGTATTGGGTAATCAACTGCAGCTTTTAATAGCTGGCAGAAGAAAAGTCAGATTGTGCTTAGAGAGACAGGAAGAAAACCAGAGAAAGCCAATAAAAGAATATTTCAAGGAAAGAATTATGTGATGTTGAATACTAAGAATTAGTAAAGAAAGCAGGAAAATACAATGTGGCCAGTAACTTTAGTGATCAATGGTAGCCTTAGCAAAAACTGTTTGAAAGATGTATAAAATAGAAGCAGATCACAGTGAGCTTAGGAATGAATGTCTGATGAGGAAATAGAGACTCAAAAGTACAGCACCTCCACCCCCAGTTTAGAAGGGGAAAACAGAAAAGGTAGCAGCGAGAGGGAGGTATTTTTCCCTGTGTTTGCTGTTCAATACAAGAGACTTGAATATACATCTATGCCTCCAGGAACGATTATTTTGAGAAAGACAGTTGAACGTACAGCCGGGAAAACAGAACTGATAGCAAGCAATTTCTGAGGCAGCAAGGTATTAGTATGCTGAGCACAGCTGGAAGATGGAAGACAAAAGGTGAAGGTAGGTTAGGAGATTTGATAGCAGAATATCAGAGAAATTCCCCTAGCTGATGGTTTCAATTTCCCCTGAGAAGGAGAAAATGAGATCATCAACTGTGAATGCCACAGGAAGTTAGAGAACAGAGCTTTAAGCACAAAGGAAGTTTAATCACTGCAAATGTCTTAGAAATTGTGATTCAGTAGCTCTGAATCAAACACCACAGTGACTCAGATACAGGGACCAGGCTTTGAAAAACACTGGCACAGTTTCAAGACATGTCCCTTTTTCTGTTCCCTTGTGAAACTCACAATCAAGAATGGAAGAAATAAGTACGTTTTCTAAGGATGTTGTTCTGGCGTGCACGATAGTCTACATGATTCTGTGACACCACATGGTACCGTTTCCTAAGGGACCATTTGACCAAAGTAGCTCTGAAACCATTCTTGACCTTAAGGGGAAAAAAATATATGTATAGTTTTTTTTTTCTCTTTTGAGATAGAGTTTCCTTATGCAGTTCAGGGTGGCCTTGAATTCATTTTGTAGCCCAGGTTGGCCTCAAACTAGCAGTAGTTCTCTTGCCTCAGCCTCCCAAATGCTGAGATTACAGGCATGTACCACCATACCTGGCAACATATTTTTTCAATCTTAAATATGGTTTTATTTAAGATATTGCATTTTCCACTTACAATAAAGCACTTTAAAAGTACAATAGTATTTTTTATCTTTGCACACATGTTCCATATTCAAGGACTAAGAATGCCCAGTAACATACTATCACAGTTCACCTTAAAAACTTCAATAAAATTTGCCACAGATCTGGATTTTTAGACAGTTTACCTTGGAGACTAATGCTACCGGTATACTTGAGTTGGCTTAATCAACCTCTTTAACACTAGTTCCTGGGCAAGAAGGAGCTCCCCAAACAGAAACCCCACGCATTCCTTCTGGAAGGCCTCCTGCACTCTGTTCCTACCAGGCAACGATACTATGGCAGATTTTCTCCAGCTCTTTCTGCGTTCAAATGCCTCCTTCTCTGAAGTCTGACTCTTATCTAGAGCATTGCTGATTTCACTACACTTATCAAGAATCTTCTGTTTATCCTCATCATTGATCTTGCCTTGAAGTTTCTCATCGCTACCACTTGCTTTCATCTTGAATACACAGAATCCCAGCAAATTCATGAAGGACTCTAGTCCCTCTGCTTCTCATCTTCAGCTTTGTACTTCTGAGTTCCTGGTCCATATGCTAATGTTTTGTCCTTAGCAATAGTAATCTCATTTTCTTTTCCAAATACTCTTACCCATAGCAAAAGAAATTGAGGATACCTTTGGCATTAATATCAAAAGTGATTTTGATCTGACACCAGGGATGCAGAAGTTATGCTATGAGTTAAAAGTTACTAAGCAAATTGTTTTCTTTCATCCTAGAACATTCACCTTCGTATCTGAGTGAGCACATGAGACTGGCTGTCAGGGTAGGTAGTGAAGGTCGGTGTCAGCTCAGTAGCATCGCATTTGATAGACAGTCCTGAATGCCAGGGGAAAGAAAAGTGATACCCAAGAGCAGCAAATCTTGAATATTGCCAGATTTCTCTCCTGATACCACCTGAACATCTGTACTGTAGGCAACAGCCTCACTGAGGCTTCACTTATTCAACACTTTTCCACAGAAGTCTTACATACACTTCTGAATCTTGGGGATGTGGGAAAAACTACTCACCAGAACTGTGACTGCCAAAGAAAAATTACTCTGCCAAACAAGACTCCATGATGATCACATATTAGAGTAAACATATTTTAAGGGGGATCACACAGGCATTTTTTACCAATGTTTATGATACAAACATACATCCTAACACATTATGCAACTAACCAATCTTCAGAAAAAATTAAATTAGTACTTTAAAAATCAAGACTAAATGCTGTTGAAACCTCCAGTGGGCACAGGGTGCTGCTAATGGTGGACAATACCAAGGCATCCTGAAGTAGAAGATAGCTAAGAAAAAGGCTAGAAAAAGAATGGAGAGCTGGTGTGGCTTGGAACATGCTTCTGGGATTAATAAGCTAACGAAGAAAATGGCTGAGAAAAACAGAAGGAACCACCTTGAATCTCCTTTCTGAGGCTAGATGCAGCTTCTGAGTTATTAATCCAGGTTCAGGATCCCCAGTTCTAAACACAATGGAAAAAGTAACCAGGTAACTTAGCTTACCGCAGTAAACATCCTGGCATGTACCAGGTAGTCTCCTGAAATCCCTGGCAGGACCCTAACCCTAATTACCATGTCGCTGACTGCAGGTTTGACCTCTCTGTGAGCTGTGGACACCATGACAGTTCATCCAAGGGTCATAAAAGGTGAAAAACTACACCCTACCCAGGGACTGAGTCAAGCTACTCATTAGCAGGAGTCCTAGCTCTGACTTCAGACCCAAGACCAAATCTTAAGGCTTAAAATCCCTGACACCAAGCTCCTTCATGCTGTGAGTTCTTCTTACTGGTCCACTCACACTCTGTGAAGTATGTCTCGTGCTTTTCAAATAAATCATTGATTCTGCTGCCATTCTTAGGTTCCTGCTCAATTCTTTGTTTAGGACATCAAGAACCCGAATGAGACTCCCAATTCAAACAGCAATCCTCCACTCTGATCTTTGCAGTATTATCAAACATTCTAGAGTACCCAAACTTCTTGGTATAAGACTACACATTAGCATCCTTAGAAAATTCTAACGTAGTGTTGATGTGAGTGCTTTGAGTGCCAACTTTTTGTAATCTTTAGTATTTCACTAGTGAGCAACATTTCAAGATCTTTGTCACTAGAACATGAATTTTTAATTAGTTCTCTGATATATCTGCATTTCTTACTGGATGATCAAGAATCATATCTGAGATTGGTGATCTAGGAGGTGTAAAATCCTCCATTTTTGTCCTTTATTGCAGTGAAGACACCAGACACTCTCGTATTTGGACTGCATTTGCTGTGGCTTCTATTGGCCACCTTTACTGAGCTGCTGTCTTCCTACTCTTAGAGCTGTTTCAAGAAACAATCAAATAAAATCCACTTCTGCATTTGATATAATTACTGTGGGTATTGTATTGTTTAGTATTGTACAATTTGTATATAATTTTTATGCAATCATGATGATGATGATGATAGTTTATGTTTATTTTAGTTTACTGTATACAAAGCACAATTCTAAGGGCTTAACATGTTTTGCTTCATTTATGTTCATATATCCCTAAGGAGGAAAGTGCTATTATTACCACAGTGTAACACAATACTCTTTAGATAATTTCTGCATGAGAATTTCTTCTGGAAACTGCTGCCAGGAAAATTTTTACTCTTCTGGAAAACTGGTAAACTTCTACTTTCTTGATCTTGTATTGTGTTGATTGCTTGTCTTTCATCCCTGTATTCCAGGAATTGCACAATAGAATTTTGGTCTCATGTATGGCTGGTGCCATTTGGCATTAGAATACTAGTTTCCACTTGTCTTCAGCCTTACTTTCTGTTTCCATTTTGTCTTCTGTGTTGTCTTTATCATTGCTACTGATTGCCTCAAAATTTTATACAAAGAAGAAAAGTAGAAATAAATTTAATTAAATAGGCAAAAAATACACACTTTGAGTTTATTGTAAGAGTTCCAAGGCTGAGAAATCTCAATGGAGCTTATGGACAATAGCTCTACCACTAGGGATGGGTTTGAATTCATTCAGAAAGCAACACATCTTTTTCTGGAACTTTCAGGATAAGGTAGCTATTGTATATTCTAAATGAAAAGAAGTTGTTGAATTCAATCTTGGAACAGCCCTTACATCTAATATAAAGCTTTAGGTCAGAACATCATGAGTGTTTAAAGGAAGTGGAAGCATCCTCCTATTATAGAAATCATGCTAGGAAGTAGCTACATTGTGCACATGCATCAATCATGTACTTGTTATCATAAGGTGTATGTATTATTCAAAGGAAATTTTTTACTTATTAAGTAACTTGAATCTAAACATGCACATGTTATGAGGGATTCAAGATGACAAAGAACCATCCAAATGCCACACTCCATTTTCTCTAACAAATGAGTACAGTTTCCCATAAGAGACAACATATGAAAAAGAAAAAAATTTTGATGCCTCAGAATAAACAAACTTTGTGTTAGCTAAAAAGGATTTGGTACTGTCAGTTTGCCTTGAACAATAACTAGAAGTGCCTGGTATTTCATCACAGCAGCTATGGTGACCACAGAAATGTAGCCTCCTTTCTCCTTCTTATCCCTCTTGAAATTCTTTGGAAGGTATACCTAATAACAAGTAGCATTTACTATCCAAGCTTTGCCAGAAATAAACATGTAAAAACTCAGAGAAGAGAGAGAAAAAATAAAAAACCTACTATACTTCTTTCTGGGTCTCCTGAGAAAGTTTTCTTAATGGTACTTCTCTGCAGATCTTCTGGAATTCTGGTTAATGCCAACTCCACTGTCTCTCTAATGGCTCCAACCACTCTCAGAAATAATATTTGCAATATGAATTTTCATTGCTCAGAATCTCAGGCTTCATTGGAATTCCAAAAGAGTCATTCCTTCCCTAAAAGTATATGCTTCGCTGGGGATTTAGCTCAGCAGCATAAGTGCCTGCCTTGTAAGCGTGTAGTCCTGAATTTGATCCCTGGTACTGATAAAAAAAAAAGTATATGCTTCAAAAACTAAGGTGATTTGTGTACTCAGATCTATACCAGCCCCTGGAATCTTTTTGTATTCATGTGATGTTATAAACCATCCTATCCCAAGGTCTCCCTATTTAGATCCAAAAGAAATTCACTATGAACTTAAAATAACTTACCCATTGTTACACTACATCCTTTCTATCTCACAATCCATTCTCATTACAATGGCAAATATAATCTAGGCCATGCTAGCATTGCCCTGCTTGACAGCTCTCAGTGGTTTCCCACTGCATGCAGGATAAAATTAAAGCTCTTATCTACAACCTACAAGGTGCTATGGAACCTGGTCTTGCCCTGCTCATGCCCATTCTAGTACTCACTCGCCCCCAACTCCCTTCTCTCTCTCCAGCTCCTCTGTACCACATGAGATGTATTTCCCCATAATGCAACTAGCATGTGACTGATTCCCTCTCAGCTTCCCTGTCAATTCTTCAAAAGGCCCTTATCTTAGTCATTTTCTCATTGCTAGGACAAAATACCCAACACCTATAACTTAAAGGAGAGGTTTATTGTGCTCATGACTTTTAGAAGTTTCAGCCGTTGGTTGATTGTCTCCAAAACAGAAAGGCATGGTGGAAGAGCCTGGGGAGCGAAAACACTGTTCACATCATGGCAACAAGAAAGCAGAGAAAGACAAGAGGAGCTAGGGAAGGAGATATGCTTTTTCAAGTCACACCTCTAATGACCTGGATCTTCAGATCATGTGCCATTTCCTAATATCACATTCAGCTATAGCACCCCTAATTACCCAATTACCTTCTAAAAGCCCCATCCTTAAACACATAAGGCCCGAGGGGGACATTCTAACTATAAATCATAAAGACTCCAGAGACTCATGTCCATCTCCTTATGTAAAATGCATTTGATCCATCTCTAATAGTTACCAAAGTTTTAACAGTTCTAGCATTTCTGAAAACTCCACATCCAACATTTCTTCTGAGATTCAAGGAAATTCTTACCTGTGATCCCCTGATAAAATCAGAAAGTTAAATACTGCTGTTTTAATTACTTTTCTCTCATTGCTGAGACAAAATACCCAACACCCAAAGTTAAAAGAGGAAAGGTTTATTTAGCTCATAGTTTGTGGAGGTTTCAGTTGATCATTGGCTGCCTCCAAGGCAGGATGGCACATAGCAGAGGTGCAACCACTCATGGCAGCAGAAGACAGCAAAAGTAACGAGAGCAAAGGGGAAAGACAAGCCTCTTTCTGCTCCTTTTATCTTATCCGGACTGTTGAGATTAATGTAGTACAATCCAATCAGTGGAGTTATCCAGTAATCAACCACCCTTAATCCCAGCACACGTAATCCTAGCATGGGACTGTGAATCAATCACAAACTCTAAATTTAGCTACCCTCAAAAGTGAGGCTTTGTGGGGACATGTAGACACAACTGTAACAACTGCCAACATAGGCCTTTATGGCACACTATATGTGTCCTAAACAGTCCCATTCCAAAAGGGAAGAATAAATAGATAAAAAGAAATTGGACCACAGAACAAATCTCAAGAGGCTAAGTATTAAATCCTGTGGCTCCATATCTAATACTCAAGACAGGTGGTAGCAAGATATGAACTCCAAATAGCTTAGACTATCTCACCTTTTTAGCATTGCTGGTTGTAACTTTCATGACATCTCTCTTAGGGTGGCTTTGCTCACTGCCTTCAGCTTTTCTCAAATAATCCACATTCCTGACTTGTCCACTGCACCTTCTGCTTCACTCTCACAGGTTCATGCATTGCCTGGTCTCCCGTGCCTTCTTCTGAATTATGTGTAGAAGCCTCTTTGACCCCACAACTCTTGCATTCTTCATGCCTGTAAAACAATCACCATGTGGAGGAAAAGCTGTTTACATCATGGCATCCAGGAAACAGAAGGAGATCAGAGAACTCAAGAAGGGAGATATAATCTTCAAGATTATGCTCTCAGTGATCTGCCTCTTCCCACTGGGTCCCACCTCCTGACATCATATTCAACTATAGCACCCCCATGACCCAATAATCCTTTTAAAACCCCACTTCTGAACACATGAGGCCTTTGGAGGACATTCTAGATCTAAACCATAATAGTCTTCCTAGTAGGAGCTCCTCCTGCACTGGCCTTTCCTATACCAACTATGACAAAAAAAAGTTGTCTTTGACAAAAAAAGAAGACTTTGACTGTCTTCTCTCAACATGAAAACACTCCAGTGTATAAACAAGTGTCTTTTGCCTATCTTTTTGTTTCTATTATCCTCCCAGTTCAAAAAATCCTGGCCTATAAATTGTGCTCAATAAATATATGGCCAATTAATCATAAATTGAATATAAAATCCCAGCCCAATGAATGGATTGATTCAGAGGACATATCATAATAAGGTGCTACTCAATTTATTAAGTCACAATAAACAGTGTTAGATGAGATGTAAAGACTTTATTAGTGTGGATAAATGAAAGGCAGATTATAGCCTATATGAGTCTATAATTTGTGAAAAATCTAGGGTTCTAAATACAGATCTTGTAAGGGATAATCCATCAATAAGTGATAGTGGTGAAATATTTCATGCCAGTAAGAGCTGGTTTCACAACTTTAAAGTGAGAACTGGGGTTCATAGTGTAACTAAGCTTGATGAACTAACCAGTGCTGATAAAACAGGTACTGAAAATTACATGCACTATTTTGAAATGATAACACAGAGAAATGGCTTTTGTTTTCATCAAGTTTTCAACTGTGATGAAACTGGCCTTTTCTGATAGAAAATGCCCAGAAGAACATACATTATCCAGGAAGAAAAGAAAATGTCAGGCCACAGTCTATAAAGGGTAGGCTATACTTACTGCCACACACCAGGGCAAATGGTGACCTCAAGATAACCTCTGTCAGTTTATCATTCTGAGACCCCCTAGAGTGTTCAGAAAACATAAAGTCATGAAGAATTGTCTAGGGGTCCTGAGAAATGCCTCCAGATGGTCTCAAATACAGATTTAATCTTTAAAAAGTTCTGGAAGGAACATTACAACTCTTTCCTGAGTAGGATTAATTGAGAAACCCTTGGCCAGTGTCTCACTAAGGACACTGAGATCTGCCTGGAAGAAAATGTGACCTAAATTATACAAGAGAGAGACTCTGAAAGCTGTCTAGAGGATCCTGATCCCTCAACTGACCTTGTGGTTGATAACACTGTCACTGTAGCAGAGTCCATAGGCTTGCAGGTAGACAGTTGTGATGTAGAGGGCCTGGTGGAGGAACACTGAGAGGAACTGTCTGCAAAAGAACGTTAGCAACTTCTGGCTGAGCAACAGAATGGCAACAAAGATTTCTGGAGAGGAGGGAAACTATAAACAATCAGTGCAGCAAAGTTCTTCTGAAATAAAGGAAATCCTGGAAAAAATGAACAGAGCTACAGACATTTGTAGAGAAGACCCACTCAGACAGAGAAAAAGCCAATCATTGTGTTCACTTGCTTAATGACAATGTCATACTACAGAACAGTGTCAAAGAAAATGCAGAAATAACCTTAGACCAGTTCTTCATTCTGAAAAGATTAAGACCAAGTAAGCCAAAAGCAGGTCCTAGTGGGTTACAGACTTTCTCAAGGTGAGAAAGGACAACAAAGAACCATATTCCCTGATGTTCTTATGGAAGGGGACTCTCCTTCCCAACAATAACCACCTTCCATTCAATCCTCTCTTCCTGCAAGCCAAAGATGTCAACTTGATGTTATACTTGTCAAAGATGTCAAAGATGTCATACTTGTACATATGAAATTGTTGTTTCTGGCAAATGACACATTTTGCAACTTTTTGGTGAATACACTAAAAAAATTATTGGTGTTTCTGAAATTATGAACATTATATAACCCTTTTATTATGGTAAGGTACATTAAGGGATGTTTTGGGGGTTTTGGAATGCATTGTAGGTATTTCCATTATTTCTAATGGAGAAAATAGTCTTTACTTACAACCAACCTGAGTTACAACCATTCCTCATGAACAAATTGAGTTTATACTCAATTTATACTGTACTTCCATGACAAAACCTGAGAAAATTCATGACCACCAAATCAGCACTCCAAAATGTTCTCAAAGACATTCTAGAAAGATAAAACAAGGACTACAACTCCGTGAATCCCAACAGAATGAATCCACCAGGCAAGACAAGTTAAACAGAGGGAAGAAGAGGGAAACAGCAACAGGAAAATAAAATGACAAGGATAAATCAATATATACCAGCTATAACCCTGAATGTTAACAGTCTCCATTCACCAGTCAATGGGCAGAATGGGTGAAAAATATACACATAGAAATATCTATAAATATATATGTAAATTATTTAAATATATACATATACCTCCCTACCTCTACATTTAAAAAGCTAGATAATACTGTATAGTTTTTACATAACGGAAATGGACTACCTAAACTTTTTTATCCTTTCACTTACCAATATTCTTTTTACTTACCACTTAGTCCTTTCACTTACCAATATGTATCAAAGATATCTTTAAATCAGTACACAAGAAACTATCCCTTTTAATTGCTGCATAATACTAAGAGTTCATAAATTATTTAATCATTCTCTTGGGAATAACTATGTAAATAGTTTCTTTGTGCACATGTGTGATTATTTCTTTTGGACAGACACCTAAAAGTTGAATTGCTGTACTGAAAATCATGCATCCTTTATATCTTTGCAGAAATTGCCATTGCATTTGCCCCAGAAAATGTAATCTATTTATTCTTCCACCAATACAGAAATGTGTACTTTTTTCTTAATAGCTTATGAATATCTTATTTTTCTTCATAGACTTGTATTAACAATGGATATTATCAAAATCCTTTAAAGTTTTTTCCAGGGCTGGGGATTTAGCTCAGCGGCATAAGTGCCTGCCTTGCAAGCGTGCCATCATGAGTTCGATCCCCAGTACCAGTAAAAAGAGGGAAAAAAAATTAAAAAATAAATAAATAAATTGATACACTGTAAAACACATAAGATTTTAAAATTTTTTCCATTAAGTAGATTTTTTAAATTTGGTTAGGTTGCTGTACCCAGATATTTAGTCAAATATTATCTATATGTAGATATTGTCATGAAGATATTTTTAAATAAGATTAATACTGGAATCAGCAGACTCTGAATAAAGCAAATGTAGGTGATCCACAATGTGAGCAGGTCTTATGAGAAAAAGACTGAGGTTCTCCAAAGAAAAAGGAATTGGCCTCCAAACTGCCTTTGAACCTAAGCTGCAACACGAGCTCCTTTTTTAATTTCCAACTTGCTTGCTCGCCCTGCAGATTGCAGACTTGTGAAACCAATTATTTATTTATTTATTTATTCATTCATTCATTCATTCATTTATTCATTTATTCATTTATTCATTTATTTTTATTTTAGAGAAAATAAAACCAAGCAAAATAAAACAGAATAAAGCCAATAAAAATGAGACTGTGTAAATGACACAGGATTTCCAAACAAGGTAATAAGAAATCAACAGTGGTTACCGTAATGCCTCTTGTTGTCTTCAAAATAACTTCCCATACCTTCAAACATAGTAAAATCAAATGAAACGGAAACAAAATAGAACCAATAAAAACAAAACAATGAATGCAATACAGGACTTCAAAACAAGATAATAGTAAATCCAAAATGGCTACTATAATATATCTTGTTATCCTTGAAATAGCTGCCCATGCCATCAGATACAACAAAATCAAACAAGATGAAACAGAATAAAACCCAGCCAAACAAAACAATGAGAACAAGATAATAGGGAATTAACAATGGCCACCACCATCAGAAGGCGATTCCCCATATATGCTACATTGTATATTGTTATCCTCTAAACAGATGATCAGGCTACCAGCTTTAGGCCCACGAAGTCAGTGAAACACTAAACACTACAAGCATTAAGTTATATTTTACCTCATTAGCTATCATCACAGCCTGTGTTTCTCCGGATCAGCCAGTTGCTTATGGGGATGGCGTGGGAACATTGGTTCTTCTTGTCTCTCTGCCTGAGTGCCAGAAGGGGCTGGCATCTGTCTCTCCCAGTCAGCCCATACATGGCACTGAATCACAGGAGGTCTTATCTTCTGGTTGACTTCTTGCTCTCCTCCCCACAGTCCATGAATGGCACAGACTCACAGGAGAAGTCTGGCATCTCCCCCAGTCAGCCCACACATGGTGCCATAACCAATTATTTTAAATAAACACACACACACACACACACACCCTATTACCTCTGCTTCTCTGGAGAATCCTAACACACTTACTTTAGTTTGCAAATTTCTAATAGTCAAAAAAATGAATTTCTTCTTGTTCTTGTTGTTGTTTTGCTTATTTCAAATAGTGTCATTTTGACCTTGTTGCCTGATACTACTGAACACTCTGCAGAAACTAAAGTTCTGCAGAATAACTGTGATGTCTCCTTCACAGCCAAATCCCCACGTGCAGACTTACTCAGCTTGCTCAAGATGTCCTGCCACAATTTTGATGAATGAATTCTTTCACTAAGAAGTGAGACTATTGGTAGTTGCATGTCAATGTGTGTTACACTGTCTATGTTACTTTGTTATAACAAAATATCTGAAGGAGGGTAATTTATTAAGAATAGAGTTTTATTTAGCTCACAGTCCTGAAGGTTGGGAAGCCCATAAGCATGGCACTAGAATCTGTTCACGTCATCTTGCTGCACTATGAGCTGGCAAAAGGCATCACATGATGTGGCAGAGCAAACGTTCCAGAGACAGATGTTTCCGTAACAAAGAGACCCCTGTGATAACCCACCAATCCATGGATAGATTAACCCATTCGTGACAGCATAGCCCTTATGACTCAACCACCTCCCAAAGACCTCATTTCTCATCATTGCAGCTTGGCGACCAAGTTTCCAGTGTATAAAATTTAGGAGATATATTCAAACCATAGCATACATCAGACAGGTAAAAACAAAAGACAAGGAGGAAAGTAGTAAAACTATCTGAAACAGTAAAAGAGTATCTTTGAAGACAGAAAAACAGTGGACCAAAGCGAACAAATGGGAAACACTTTTTCCCAGTGGTTCAGGTTTCCCCAAATATGTGGCCACTTGGTGAACTCCTTCCCTGAACACCAAAATATTGCTCCCTTAATTCCTTACCCCTTCTTCTGCAGCTGTCTTAAAAACTCATGGTGCACAAATACCACAATGCACCCTATTATGGTTTGAATCCTAAAGGCCTCCTCAAAGACTCATGTGTCAAAAGTTTGGACCCCAGATAATGCCATTTCAGGTGGTGGTGAAATCCTTAGGGAAAAGGGCCTGGTAGAGGGAAGTTAAGTCCCTGGCAGCATGCCTTTGAAGGAGACTTAAGACATCTCTCTCTGTCTCTCTGTCTCTCTGTCTCTCTGTCTCTTTCTCCTTCTCTCTGTGTCTGTTTCTCTCTCTCTGTCTCTCTCTCTTTTTCTGTCTGTCTCTGTCTCTGTCTCTCTCTCACGCTGTGTGTGTGTGTCACATTTTCCTGGCCTCCATGAGGTGAGTAGCTGCCTCTGCAATTCACTCCTGCTGCCACTGCTGCCATGATATACTGTTTTACCACAGGGCCAAAAGTAACTGGCCCAACCATAACCCTAAACCTCAGAAACTATGAGGCAAAATAAGTCTTTCTTGTTTTCAAATTGATTGTCTCAAGTATTTTGTCACAACTATAGAATAGTGACCTCTGACCAAATCCTCCCAGATTCAGATAAATTGAAAAATATTTTTGAAATATAATTATTTTCCTAAAGTTAATTTGTTCAATATTTAAACTGTTACTTATTTTTATATTAATTTTTAATAAAATATTTCTAGTTTAGAATTCTTTCATTGTTTTTCTATTTTTGTTTTTTAAAATATCTAAGTGAAGAAAATAAATGTTGAGCACTATGAGTTAGTTCTGAGATGTTTTAAGATGGGAGGGCAGAAAAGAATGTGAATTTCAAAACAATAAAGTCACTGAATTAAAAGGAAGAATTCTAGTTTTTAAAGATTTGGGCCACTTATGAATAGATTATACCATCAAAAAAACCCACAAGGATTTTAAAGTCCCAAAATAAAAATATCAAATATTTTTACTTGCAATCTATATTTTACTTACTAGTTTAATATACAAGTATGCTTATTCATTATAGAGAAAATAAAAATGCAGAAAAACAGAAAGAAAATGTAATGCAGCCATAACTTCCACATTAGCAAAATCTCCAGCTGAAACTTCTGGGTGTTTTCTTCCAGCTAGCATATATTTCATTGTTGTTTTTGCTGTGGTAGTGGTTATTGATAAGGAAGCAAGGTTTCAGAAATTATCAATAGGTTTTTCTCTTTTGCCTTTCTGAGTATTTGACTAGTCTTTCCAAGATTGGGGAGAGATAAAAGCTAAAAGGGGGACAAAAGAGTTAATACTCCCAACACAAAAAATGAGAAAACAAGAGCTTTGCAAACCCACTGGGAGGCTATTACAAGAAGGTGGCCTGAATTATTAGTCTCCTTTACTAGATCAAAGTCTACACTTAACTAACTAGACCACGACGCAAATTTGCATAGGAAGATGGAGGAAGGCATCTGGTGCTCACAGGGCCATACACATTATCAGAAGGGAAAGAAAGAAAAAGAATAAAAAATAAGAGACACGTTCTAATTTTACAGTCCCAAGATTTTCTAAAGGGAGGGAGGGAGCATTCTCATAAGCCAAAGAAAACTAAATGCTAATTTTCTACCCACAACCTTGGTGGAGAGGGTCTTGTGAAGAGGACATATCAAATTTAGGCAAAATAAAGGATTGCCATTTTATCTTCTGATTTGATACTATTCTTTTTAAATATATTCTTAAATAATACCATATATACTTTAATATTTTTCTTTTTAATTAAAATAAAGTAACATTTCTGTTATATTAAAATTTCTCTGGAATAATTTTTATATTTTCAAACTATTTGTCTGGAGGTATCTAATTTACTTAACTGTGACACTAGCTTTATTTTTCCAATTTTCATTTTTATAAATAATGATGTGACACATTATTTGCATTTCTGTTTATTTGTTAGAGATGAAAAGATCAGAATTAATGAATACATTAGGTTTCTTGATAAGTTCTGCTACACTGTTTTACAGAAATACAATACTAATATTATCAGTTACAGTAGTAGTGGATAAATGAACTAATTTCACCAGAACCTTATAATCATTTATTCAACAAATATTTATCAAGGATCTATTATCAGCCAATCTTGATTCTACATGCAGGAAAGATAATATGAAACAACACTAAAAAAAACCTTTTGTTAGGGAGCCTCACTGTATGTTAAATCCTTTAATAGTAAGTGCTGTGACGAAAAACAAAACAGGGCAATGGAACAGAGCAGAGATCTAACAGTTCCCTCCCTATACCACCTCCACCTGAATTATCAAGTGTCTATTTCTGTAAATAAGGTTTTATTGAAACACAGCCACAGCCATTCGCATATTGCCTGTGATTGCTTTTGCTCTATAATGACAGGGCTGATTAGTTGCCCCAGACTGCCTGACCACCCAAGCCCTGTGTGTTAAGAGCACACGGTTTCTCGGAAGGAAAAGATCCAAAGCCTCTTGAGATAATGTACTGCTTATGGCAGGTTAAGTACTGAAACAAAGAGAGCCCAGAATGCATCATAGCCCAGATATGCTGGAAATTTACTCCGTGGTCACTTACTAGCACTGTACTGTGAATAGCCTGCCAGGAGCCAATCTACTTGGGTCTTGCAGGGGCACAGAATTGATAAATCCTTGCCTTTTTTTTTTTTCCTCTATCACTTAGCTAAAAGGTCACTGTGTGACTGTGTATTTCTGCACCACAGGCTTTTAAGAGCCTCATCTAGATCAGCCTTCCATCATTGCCACTAATACTCTCAATCACAGGGATGCACCCAACCAGGTGGGTTACTGGGCAATGAATGTAGCTCCTGGCCGCCCAGCATTTCTCAGCAATACTCTGTGGATCAAAGAAGGCACAGGTTGGGAAGGCACAGCAGGAATCCTTGTCTCAGGATATAGTTTCCGACAATAGCTGACAATTCATTATTGCCTCATTTTACATTTCTTTGACTAATACTGCAGTTGTTTTTTTCTAAATATACTTCTTGGTCATTTATAGTTTTTCCTTTCTAAACTTCCTGTCTTCATGCCCTTTGTTTACTGCTCTATTGAGGTCTGAAAGTTTTTTAAAATTATTTTATGAGTGCTTAAATGACTGTATGTCTGATTTATTTCACTTAACATTATGTTCTCAAGGTACATCTGTTTTTTCTATAAATGACTCGCGTTTGTCTTTCTTTTTGGCAGAGTAGGACTTCATTGGACCTAAATACCACATTTCTTTTATTCATTCACCTGTTCATGGATACATAGGCCACTTCCAAGATTTAGCTATTATAAACTGTGCCGCTATAAACATAAGAATGTATGTATCACTGTAATGTGATATCTTGAACTCTATCAGGAACACACCTAGAAAGGGGGTAGCTGGGTCAAATGGAATTTCTCGTTTCAGTTTCTTAAGGAATCTTCATGCTGATTTCTACAGTGGTTGTACTAGTTTACATTACTACCAACAATGTAGAAGGATTCATTTTACCACCCACCACCTCACCAGCATTTGTTATTATTTGATTTCTTGATGCTGGCCATTTTTTCTGGAGTAAGGTGGCATCCTGGTGTTGTTTTAATTTGCATGTCTCTAATGCCCAGAAGAGGGTGGGAAGGAATAGGAGATGGAAAAAATAAAGGAATTTGGATGTGTTTTGCATCCATACCAACTCCACACAAGGAATGTAAACACGATGTAGCACACACATGTACAAACAAACTAAAACTTAAAAAAAATTGCCATCACCATTTTTTGTTTTCATTTTTATGTAGCTTTGAAGAGAAGACAGTTTATAAATTCTATGCCATTATATCTATGTTTTTTTCTTTCCACAGTAATTCCTTCCATTGTTTTCTACTTGAAAGTCCCTTACATATTCAGATATTAAACATGTATTCATTTGTCATCTTTTTTTGTCATCATTTTTTAAACTTTCCATATACTTTCAAGTGAACATCTAAGTTTATTACTTCTGAATACAGTCAATTTTACCAACTTAGCTATTAAATAGTGCATGTCTTTCTAAATGATTTTTATGATGCTTTTGCTACAATTTAAGCTGTTTATTTTCTCATATGTGTGTATTCTTGTCCTGAGTACACATGAGATTTTAATTGCTGTATCCTCATAGTCTTTTTCTTTCCCACTTTCCAAATATTTATTTTCCCATTTTCCAAATATTTCTTAGCTACATTTCTCATTTATTTTATACATGTATTTTATCTCATTATAACAATAACATACAATTTTATTTAAAAATACAGTCTGGAAATATAGAGTTTTGTCTTGGTTTTTTTTTTTTTTTTGTGGTTCTATAACAAAATACCACAGAGTGGATAATTTATGAAGTATACAGATTTATTTTTGCACTGCTGGAGGCTGGGAAATCCAAGATTGAGTCTGTGTTATATCACATAGCAAGCGATCACTCTGAGAATGCAGGCCTCATGATCTAATCATATTCCATTAATCCCCTACCTTCTAACACTGTCACATCAAGAATTAAGTTTCCCACACATAAACTTTGGGGGACACATGAAACAATAAAAGAGTTTTAGTTAACTGTTATAATTGTTATGTTAAGTTTCTCTCACATTTTTATTACTGCACTAATTAGGCCTATCTTACATCCACAGATCGAAAAACTGACATCTTCACAACCTACAAAATGTACAAAACAAAATCTCTTGTTTTATGTTTTTCAGAAATACATATTGGTTTTCTTTATACAGATCCAGTATATTCTGTATCAATTTTATTCTTAAATATTTTATATTTTAACAGTATTTAAATTTGATATTTTCCTATTTTAATCTTAATTGGTTTTTGTTGACATATTATAAAGTTATTAATTTACATATATTATGTAGCAGCTGATCATACAGAATTTCAATTGATTTTTCTCAAATTTTTGAGAGAAATAATCAAATTATCTACCACACAAAAGTAAATTTGTAAGTAAATGTGTAGCTCCTCATGTTTATGTTGCTTTCAGTTCTTGCCTCATTGAATCCCCTAGAATAGTGTCACCCATGGAACCCCTGCATCCCAGGAATCTGGAAAATAATGAGTACTTCACTTTTCTCTCATAGGTTCACAACATAACACTTGAGTGGTGAGGATTTACAAAGTCGGATAGTAAAGAAACCTGGTTAAGCTTATTTAATCTTGCATCACTTAGTGGACTTAAAATCCCAGAAGAACATTCACTAACGCTCAGAAAACATGTTCATGATTGAAGTTACAGTAATTCTGAACAATATCCAAGACAATACTGAAAAATGGGTTTTTAAAAAAAAGACATCCTTTGGTCCATTAATGTGACTAAAATTATACTAAAAGTTAACTGTTTTTATTTGCATTTTTTTCCTTAATAGGCTTGCCAAAATTCTTGACTTAGCAGATGTATAGTTTTTGTAAGTGTTAATTCAATGATTTCTGTTTGTGTTTTTTTTGTTTTGTTTTGTTTTGTGTGTGGCTTTGGGGGGTGTTTTTTGTTGTTGTTTTGTTTGTGTTTGTGTTTGTTGGTACCGGGTATCAAACTCATGACTTCTCACTTGCCAAGCAGGCACTTACACAGCTCAGCTAAACCCCTGGCCCATGATTTCTGGTTTTATCCTTCTCTCTTCTCTTGAATTTTACTTCATGTTGATCTTTTCTGATTTGGAGAGTCAGGTGCTTAGTTCATCAATTTTCATGTTTTCAACTACATATCAAAATTTATAAGAGTTAGCCAAGTGCTAAAGTGCTCCAATTATTAGAGAAGACTCAAGTGCATTAATTAAACTTTATCTCTAAAGCAGCTAATACAGAGAAGAATAAAGAACTACTGACGTTTTGAAATGACTTTGGAAAACTAATGCGGTAAAGAAGAGCCAAATATGCACCTTCCCTTCAGCTTTGGGCAAATCAAAGCTATGTGATAAGCACATTAAGAGCTCAGCTAAAACTAACACTGACGGGGTCTTCTGGAAGTGAAAGTTGCCTCCTCTCCAGTTGAAATTCGCTGTAGGGTTTTAGAAGCTGTCACCATTGGAATTCCTTCAGAAACCAACAAGAATCACCAAGCAAGTGCTTGCTTTGGGAGGCCTCACAGGAAGTAACCCCTAGGGAGTGGGGCAGTGAGGTAAGGAAGGAAGTAGTGAAAGGACTGTGTATTGTCACACACTCAGCTCGTAGCCCCACCGATGAGCTTCCCTCCGCCCTATAGGACTGTGTATTGTCAAAAAAGTTATCACTCTGAGCAATAGGAGCCTGACTGGGGGGGGGGGAGTATTTATTTATACATCAGCTTCTTCCAGGAAAGAGGGTTGCTGACAGTAGGAGGTGCTTGTGGTCTGCAACTTGCACAGGAGAAGCCTCAGTTTAGAAGATGCTGGTACTGGCAGTCAGAAGTCAGACCACTCTGCATTAAGTAACAAAGGTGAGGGGACATGAGAGCCGTGAGAGCTGAGAAGTGCCCAGAAAACTGGCAGAAGGGCAGTAAATTCCCTTCCCTCTAACCAGCCATGAATATCTTGCCCAGGCCTGAGTATAGTATATAGCATTTGAAGTTATATTTCTGGGTTAATTTGCTGTCTGAGAGACATAAAACTTTAAAAGGAGTGTGTTTTGTAGGATTAACCCATAATGTACTCTCAGGGTCAAAGGAGCATCCTCTGGAAATATAACTGAGAAGAAACCAAGGCTGAGTCCCTGGATTCTGCCCAGGAAAGGTACAGCTGCTTGTGAACCAGGGTGGAGGAAGTCTGCCTTCAAAGAGAGGAAGTCTCCGGTTATTTCTAAAGGGACACAGGCTTCAGAGAGTTGAGATGAACGAGGGGGTAAATAGGATGGAGGGACAAATTGTACCTTCATGTTAATTTTGTTGTCTTAATAATTCTAGAGACTCTTCATGTCACAAGGTATTGAATTACAGTTGAGAAAAATAGCAGGCAGGTGTGGTGGCACCTGCTGCAGTCCCAGCATTGGGGGAGGCTGAGATACAGCCCAGTGCAAAACCCCCGAGTTTAATCCTCAATACAGAGGAAGGATTGGAGGAAAAGAAGAAGGGAGGGAGGGAGGAAGGCAAGGAGGGAAGTAGAAAGTCACCTCTCCTATTTCCCTATGCCTAGCTCTGTCTAAAAGAATTCGAGTCAGGGTCTTTACCTCTGAATAGGGAGGGAAATAAAATCTACTTCAATGGAGAGCAGTTGTAACAACTGATCAATTATACAGAAAGCCTTTTGATTAATAAGTGCTTTCTAATAAAAGTAAGCACTTCTCACAAGTCTTTGCTGGGCTTAATTATTGTGGCAATCTGTTCTCCACACCACAGTGCAAATGCAATGTAAATAAAAGGGATCTGACTCTATTTTTCATTGCCAATTTCCCTAGAATGGAAGCTAATAAAATCTAGGTTCCAGTCAGCTCTTTCACAATGATGAATTTGTTCTCCAAAATGATATTTTGGAAATTAAAATGTGTTCTTGCCAGTACTCTGTCCTTTTAATTAATGTAATTCTCTTCCATTCATTTGCTGAGATTTGCCAATCATTTACTAGATTCATAGTATAGTAATCACCTTTAATACCAACATTTATTTTGCTTCCTAGGACTTTGAATAAATACTATCAACTGCTTTTCCTCTGTAGAAATTATTTTGCCTAGGTAATGGTTACCTGCCACTATCCTTTCCTTTCTAATCTGAATGCCTTATTTTTTTCTTATCTGATCACTCTAGCTAGCATGTTCAATATTATATTGAATAGAAATGACGAAAGGGTACGTCATCATCTTGTTCCTGACCTCAGAGGAAAAGTTTTCAGTTTTGCACTGTGAACAAAGATATTGGTTGTGAAATCATCATATATTGGCTTTGTTGAGTGAGGTACATTCCTTCCTATCTGTTTTATTGTGAGTCTTTATCATGTAAGGATGCTGAATTTTGTCAAATGCTTTTTCTGCATCTGTAGAGATGATAGGAGTTTTATCCTTCATTTTGTTAGTGCAATGTACCACATTTATTGATTTTCATATTTTGAACCATTCTTGCATCCCTGGGATAAACCCCACTCAATCATGATGTGCAATCCTTTTAATGTGTTGTTGAATTCAGTCTCCTAATTATTCCATGAGCTTTTGCCTTGGATTCTGCTTTCCATACAACACAGTCTATGAGAACCACTCTCACGACAATTACTTTTACTGTTTCTTATTTGTTTAACCTCCTCTCCCCATTTATCCCCCCCATCAAAAAGGAAAATGGAAGCAAAAATAACACAGCTCTCAACAGTAGCCAAAAACCATAGACTTTTAAATATTTGATTCTTCACAAAATTCTGAAGCCTTTATACCATTCTGGAACAAAGAAGGGCTTAAGGAGAAAGTTCTAAAATTAATGAGGCTCAATTTCCCTCCTATAGCAAACTGAAAGTTGGGTTTACTTTTATTTAAATTTACGTGATTGTCTGTGGTCACAGAGCCCAGCTCTCTCCTCCTCTATTCCTGCTTCACTCAATCCTGTATCAAGTAACAGGAGCACTACTGGAAGAGCATAAAGAAGGAAGATCAGTTAGGATTTCTGTGCCCCTTTCCCATTTGGAAGTTATTTCTTAGAATTTCCTCTCAGGATCACACTTCTTCAGTGGGGATCCTTCTGGCTCTCTTGTTACGGGCAGCTCATTATTGAAGAATATGAGGTTCTCCACAGTCATCTTGCTAAAAATGTATTTATTTTGCAATGCATAATGATCACATTCATGATGGGCGATTTGTACGTGTACATCACATACTTTAGTTCTTTTATTATTACCTTCCTCTCCCCTTTCTCCAACCCTTCTTTTCCTACCTATTTACAAAAGCTCTATTTCCACTTTTTTCTTCAATTCATTTTCCTTTAAATTCTTTTTCCCTTCCTCACCTCCCTCCTTTCCAACCTCTTGTTTGCCTTCCCTTTGAACAAGTTCTTCCTATTCCCTAATACCTATCTTCCATTTTGCTCCTTATTTATACGTTGGCTTTCTCACACAAGAGAAACAATAAAATATTTAAACTTGTGTATCTGATTTATTTCACTTAAGATTATGTTCTGGAAATGCACCCATGTGCCTTAAAAGGTCTCAAATCTATCCTCCTTTGTGGTGGAGTAGTACTCCATTACATATAAATACCACATTTTCTTTTTCCATTCATCTGTCTCACCAAGTTGCCAAGTTTCCCAGGTGGAACTTGAAATTGCAGTTCTCCTGCCTCAGTGTCACTTCTGGAACATTCCCAAGAAATAGGAATTTGAGAATCGTCAAGTAAACTTCATGGCCACATTCTGTCTTCCCAAGGGCAGAAATGATACCCAACCCATTCTGTCACCCACTCTGGAAAAAGAACATCTAGGATACTGAGGAATGTGCATTGGGCGCTACCTCAGCTCATTCCTTGACTCTTTGCCATGACAACAGCACAAGTAAAAAAGCTGAGGAGTAAAGCCACCGTCATCATCTCATACAGGTGAATACAATGGACTCTAATTCCAGATACTCCCTAATTGCCCTGCTTTTTAGGCGAATACTGAATCAAGCTAAATGTATACCCACCTTCCTCCACCTCCTGTTTTTTCTTAATCAGTCCTCTCAGCCCCAATTTCCACATATACAAAAATTAAAATACATATCCCTTAGGACACAGATGAAAACTCTACTAGATAGCATAGGTAAGATAATATGTAGCCCATTAGCTGAAACCTAATAGCGCTTCAGTGGAGAAACCTAACAGCTGAAACCTAATAGCGCTTCAGCTCTTGCCCTACTTCTTAAACATTTTTAAAATATTTGCACTTTATGTATGCATTTTATAGGTTAGAGAGAATGTACAGTACCATTACATTTTGCAGATATAAAAAATCACCAATAATTTCACCACCTTAATTATTTTCCATATTACGTATTCCCTTACATTCTTTGATTACGAGTGTATATTTTTAGTGAACTGCAATTAAGAGTGTGCATAAAATGTAACATTATTATGTTCCCATGTTGCCATCATCTTTCTAATTAAAGTTTTCATGATTGCCTAATATTTCCTCAATGGAATATGGTAGAATTTAATTAATCATCCTTTTATCATTGAAAGTTAATTTGATTCTAATTTTTCTCTATTTTAAAATGGTTTTACAGTGAATATTTCTGTGTTTGTTACTTTTTTCCCCTTATTCAGGGTTATTTCCTTCTGACTTATTCCCAGAAGTGGAATCTCTGTATCAAAAAATGTTCATATTTCTAGAGCTCTTGACCCACTCTGCCAAGTTGCTTCCCAAAGCATTTCCAGGAGTCTCCACTATCATCCTAGAGCCTGAGTGGGAGTAGTAACACTTTGAAAAGAACACCAGTTCTCCAGTTCTAAGTGCTTAGTTATGTAAAGAATTTAGGCCAAGAGTGATCAACTGCCTCAGACAATTTGATCTGAAGGGTAAGGGAGTGAGCAGATATTGCTACTTTCATGCATATTGTCTGTAAAATTGTATTCTCCAGAGATGTGCTACCCACTTGCCATTCTTGATTGCTTCTTTTACATGCCAATCATGAATTCTCATCATATTCTGAAATAGGCCCTCTTGCTAATCATGTAAATGTGCTGGCTTTGGGCATGACTTAAATTTTGTGGCTGCTTTGGCTACTCATAATAAAGGCCCATTTTTTCTGGGCTGAATGCCAGAGGAAGAGAGAGATCAGCAAGATCGCACTGACAAGCCCTCCTCACCAGAAGACATTTTTGTAGGATTTTCAGAATCTAGGAACTAGTCCTTAACTTTGTAGGTCCCACTTTAAAAAATACCATTTAAAAAAGTGGATTTGTCCAAACCAAACCCGGGTAAAGTGCTAACTTTTTATCAATGATTAGAGTATGAAACTAATGCATAAATTTGAGAAATGTTATTACAAACAGAATCTCAGCAGAGGGAACACTTCATCAGCAGGCATTCCATGTGAAGGATGGAGAAACAGCAGGAATTATCCACTTGAAATCTTGGTAACATGGAGAAAGCAGAGAGTTAAAGATTAAGGAAGAATAGAAGCAGGAATAGGTGGGGAAAGGAGGGGAGGGGAAAGGTGAGGAGTTTTCAGGACAAGTGAGGAGAGTGCAGGGTAGTGTTGGCACTGGTGTTGAGGGGTGTGGCAGAGTTGGAATGTCATTGGAAAGGGCATTCAGACTGAAGGCACGGAGAACATCTGTAACCACAGAAGCTTCCCTCCAGTGTCCAGGCAGTGTGCTCATTCTGGCTTCAGTCTGCAGACAGCAAGAAGTGGATGAAAATGTGTGGAGTTTGGACTGATTTCCAGCTCAGATTCAAACCAAGGGAAAATATGGAAGCTGAAAAGCTCTAGCTGCAACTGATGTGAGTATGCAGAGTGGAGTGAGGATGTAAGCCTGGGGAGTAAGATCTCTTCTAGGACCTTCACCCCAATAACATAGTTGAAGACAAAAAGCACCTAGCTGAAGACAAATAGAGGCCAACCATTATGTTTGGATAAGCTCCTGGTCCAGAATTCTGAAAAACAGCTATTGTTTGTGTTGTTGCAATGGCCTGAGTTTGGAGACAGAGATCAAAGCAGTCAGTGTCTTGAGAGTGTCAAAGAAAGGGCACTGCACTCACTGGATTGATAGGCCATACTTTTGTCAGGACGCCAGCTAAATGTATAGGTGCAAGCCTTGATGTCTACCTCCTTTCAACACCTTTGTGGGTCACTCTCATCTCAGACAGGCATTCTGTTTTTCCTGAAACTCCCTGTGAGTCCTACAAGCTCCTCTGCTGGTTCCATGATGCCTAGGTGTCCTCAGAGTCCTCAGTTCTGTAGTTGCAGAAATTTAGAGTTGACAAATATCCAGAAACAAGTTACCCATAGTCTCTTTCTTAGGTAAAGTATCTACCAGTTGGTTCAGCCTCTCTGAAACTCAGCAGATGGTGCCTGGTTCCCAGCTGGTGAGCACTCCAGTGGGAACTGGGCAGAGAAAGCTAATCAGCTGGGAAGAAGCAGTTAGCATTTAAATAGGATGATTTGCTTTGAAGCACTCAAGTCACCCATAGTGCAATCATTACCCTCCTCATAGTGAAAGTCAAAACAACAGACTTTTCTCAGCTATTCTCAGTCCCCAGGAGCTTTTTTTCTGGAGTGCAGAGGCTTAGTATGGCTGTTTGCAAGGTAGAGCCTCTTTTTTTTTTTTCCTCCGTAATTCTGAGGTTGTAGCATGGGGTTATCTGTCAACTGATGGATTTATTCAGTAGACCTCTTTACCAAGTCCTAGACACTGTAATGTATCAGTTCAAATGTGTTTGGTTGAAAGAAACAAAATCCCTGCCTGATAGTCAGTGTAAGTGATAAAAACATTTCATTATCTACAGAATCTGAATATAGGCAGTGCCAGGACTGGTGCAACAACTAAAATTCCAAGATATTCCCTCTCCCTCTCTGCTACTTTTATGGATTCAAAGTGGATTCCACAACCCCAAACCATATATAACCTTGTTCAAAACTTCCTAGGGAGAAACAAAAGGATCAGAAGCAATAGTGTTTTGCCTTGCATAGATTTCTCTTTTCACCAAGGAGATAGATTGTTCTAGAACCTCCCAGAAGATCAAGACTAGATCACATGGCTATTTATACATTAATCACTGGCAAAAAAAAAAAAAAAAGCAAAGGACTACCTCATAGGTTTAGACAGTTATGGCTTGTCCCTCAGATAGGGACACAACACTTTGAGAACAAAAATGAGATTCAATCATTAAAGAAGAAGTATAAGTACCTGACAGGAAGCTACCTTCACTGTGTGCCTCAGCCAGGCATCAGAGACACAGTGGTGAACAAGATAGATATGGTCTGTTCCCCCTCAGAGCTTACCGGAGAATACAGGCAAAAACTACTCACTAAATAGGTTATCTCAGATTATATGGATCACTATTGTCTTATTTACTTTCTCATAATTAAGACACAACACCCAACTCCCACAGTTTAAAGGAGGAAGGTTTATTTTGGCTCACCATTTGTAGAGGCTTCAGTCCTTAGTTGGCTGGCTCCAAGGCAGGGCAGAATGGCATTGAGGCATGGCAGGCAGGAAACATCCAGCCATTAAGGGAAGAGGGATATATACACACCTTTCCAGACCATGTCCACAGTGAGCCACTTCTGCTCACCAGGCTTTACATCCCAACCTCTCAACCAACTATAAATCCATCAGTGAGCTAATCCAGTATCACATTCCCACATTCCAAATCCCTCCCAGAAGCTATACCTCTGAGCACATGAGACTTTGGGGGGACATCTACATATAAACCATAACAACTATGAATGAAAAACTAGGTTTTATGAGACAAAATCTCATTGATATTAGATAAGTAAATATGTTAGTCAGCTTTTCATAACTATAACAAAATACCTGAGGCAGGCTTCTTCTAAAGAAAAGATATTTATTTAGCTTACAGTTTTGGAGGTTCAAAAATATTGCACTTCCTCAGTTCTGGTAAGGGTCCTCTTGGTCACATCCTATGGCAATGGGAGGAGGATGGGTGGGAGCCAGCTAGCAGTCATATCTCCATACAGGAAGTCAGAGAAAGGGTGGGAAGGGCTGGGCTCAGGCATTTATAGCAACCCTCTAAGGGAAGGGAACCAAGAGATAGAGTCAAGGGAAAAGAAAGTGAGAGAGGGGTAGGGGCAAAGGATGAAAAAAGAATCAAGATGTGCTATGTATATGTACCCACTTTCCCCAAGAGGAATGTAATCATTATGTACTGCAGACATGTACTAATAAAAAGATAAAAATTGAAAGAAAAAAACTAACCAGGGCCCTACAATAAATACCTTAATCCTTTGGAGACTATGACCCCAACTCTTCTAAGGACCACCTTAGAGGTTCCACAGGACTTCTCAGTCCACAGGACTTCTCAGTCCACAGGACTTCTCAACACTGCCACCATGAGGACCAGCCTTTCAACACATGAACCTTTGGGGATCCACTCAAACATTACCCAAACAATGACAGGAAGTTAACTTCCATCCATTATATCCATCTTCATTGTATGTCAGCAGGGTGTTTTCCCAAGCCGCCTGTTTCAGCCCAGGTCTTCTGGTTTGATTCTGATGTGGTAGAGAGAATAATGAGGTCTCCTTTAATCCCCAAAAAGTCCATTCCCTAGCCCTGCAGGACTTGTGAAGTGTTACCTCACAGAGGGGGAAAAAATCTTTGCAGATGTGACTAAGTTAAGAAATTCAAAATGAAGAAATCATACAGGTTTATCCTACTAGGTCCAATATAATCACAAGGGTCCTTGTAAGACAAAGGCAGATGGATCAAATTAGACAGAGATGGTGTAATAGAAACAGACATCAGAGGGATGCACCTCCAAGCCAAGGAATGCAGGCAATGTCTTGAAGCTGGAAATGATGAGGATTAAATTATCCACAAGAGTATCAAAAGGAACATGTTTCTATAAAAACACTTTGATTTTAGCCCCATAAAACCCATTTAGGCCTGGGACCACGGCTGCTGGGTCTGCCCTTCCACTGGGAGCATCGTAGAAGCAAGAGGAAGGCCTCAGCTGCCTGGGACTGTGGCTGCTGGGCCCGCTCTCCCACCAAGACCAGCAGGTAAGCACGCCCTTCCACTGGGAACATTGCAGAAGCCAGTTTCAGGCCTGAGCTGCCTGGGAGTGCCACTGCTGAGCCCGCCCAAACATTGAGGAAGCCGGCCACAGGCCTGAGTGCCTGGGACCACCATTGCTGGACCCGCCCTTCCACCAGGAACATCAGAACCTTGGACTACAGTGGCCTACCATGCTGGCTCGATGACAGACTCAGGAACCCCTCACCCAAACAGAAGACTTCATCAGGCTCCAGTGAGTGTGGTGAGTTTGCCCCCTAAAATAGAGGTCTGCAGTGAGTAAATAGGAGCGGAAGTGAAACTCCCTCCAATTATAAGACTTTCGTGAATCTGGCAAGAGAGTGGGTAACCCCCTCACCCCCAGAGAACATCAGACAGGTTGAGGAGTGCACCAATAATGCCCCCCCAACTTAGAGAAAACTAAAAGAACTCATGAGACCACCAGTGACACAGTAGGGCCTCAGCTGACACTATAGCCTGGGAGATCTGGTGACCTGCCACAACCTGAAGATATAACAACAGCAGTAACTAAGAGTTTCCCTACATCAATACTTCAGGACTAGGTAGCCCAGAAAGAATATAAGACTCACCCAACAGGCCCTATAGGAGGAATTAAGGAGACTGGATCTCCTCTTCATTGTGGTACCCAGCAATTTGACAAGCATCAACCACACAGTGAAACCCTGAAACACACACTACAGAAAGTTGTGACTTTTGGGATAGAAAGACCAGATATTTACCCAAGAAAATGACTAAACAGAAAGGCAAAATGCAATCCCAAACATCTAGTCCATCAGGAGCAAGTACAGGCAATAATGAAATAGAGGACCTTAAAAGTCATACACCAGAAATCTCTAAAAAGATAGCAAATGAAGTAAAGAAACAAATCCATGAGGCTATAGAGAAACTCAAATTAGAAATAATGTCTTATATAAAGACAAAAGTAACAACATTAGTAAATGAGTTGCTCAACGTAACTAGAGAAGAAATAGATTTAAAAAATACAGGAGCATGGGAAATTGAAACTTTGAATGAACAATGCAGAAAACTAGAAGAATCCATGAAACAAATTCAAAGAGATATCCAAGAAACAAAAAATTATATTGAAAACCTGCAAAGCCATTTAAATGAAGCTGAATTTTGGACCTTGAGGACAGGATCACAGATAGTGATCTTGAAAGGGGAGAACTTATAAAAACAACAAAGCAGCATGAAATGACAATCCAGAAGCTTCAAGATGATGCCAGGAGAAACAATGTTAGATTAATAGGCATCAGTGAGGAGGCAGGAGACAATACATAGGATATAACTGAGCTGTTCACAGAAATAATGGCAGAAAATTTACCAAACATAGGGAAAAAATCTGCTATACATATGAGCAAGGCATATAAAATGCCAAACAGTCATAACCAACATAAATCTACACCCAAACATATAATAATTAAGATCTCAGACATACAGCATAAAAACAGAATACTAAAAGCTGTTAGAGAAAAAACACAACTCACCTATAAAGGAAAGCCTATTAGAATCACAGCAGACTTCTCAGTGCAAACCTTGAGGTCAAGACAAGCTTGGAGTAAGTATTTCAAGCCCTAAAAGAAAACAACTTTCAACCCAGATTGATGTACCCAGCAAAACTGTGTTTCAGATTTAATGGAGAAACAAGATACTTTCATGACAAAGAACAACTGAAGAAATTCATGTCCACCAAACCAACCTTAGAAAGAGCACTGAAGGGCATCCTAGATAGAGATAAAAATGACCACAATCTCCATAACAGCAACAGAAAGAAATCACCAAGCTGGACAAGAAATTAAACAAGGGAAAAAAGCAGGAAACTAACAATAAGAACACAATATGGCAAAGTCAAGCCGGTACGTATCAGCGATATCATAAATGTAAATGGGCTCAATTCACATATCAAAAGAAATAGGTTGATGGAATGGATCAAGAAACAGGATCCCACAATATGCTGTATACAAGAAATGCATCTGACTCAAAAAGAAACTCATAGATTAAAAGTTAAAGGATGGAAAACAGTATTCCATGCAACAGGAGCCCAGAAAAAAGCAGGAGTAACTATGCTATTTGCAGACAATGTAAACTTCAAACCTAAAATGATTAGAAGAGACAAAGAAGGTCACTACATACTCGTAAGTGGAAAAATTCAAGACAAAGAACTAACAATTATAATATATATGCATCAAACACAGGAGCACCCAACTATATAAGACAGATACTAAAGGACATGAAAAACCAAATATACAAGAACACAATTATTACAGGGGACCTTAACAGCCAATTGTCACAAAGAAATAGATCAACTAGACAAAAAGTCAGCAAAGAAATAATAGAACTGAATCATACCTGTGAGCAATTGGACTTAGTAGATGTTTACAGAGTGTTCCGCCCAACCACATCAGAATACACATTCTTTTCAGCTGTGCATGGGACAGTCTCCAAAATAGACCATATATTATCCCATAAAACATTCTTAAGTAAATGCAAAGGTATTAAAATTATCCCATGTATAATATCTGACCATAGTGCACTGAAATTGGAAATCAATGGCAAAAGAAATTGCAAAACCTGCATAAATACATGGAAATTAAATAGCGACCATTTGAACAACCAGTGGGCTACAGACAAAATTAAAGAAGAAATAAAGCAATACCTACAATTCAATGAAAATTCAGGAACAACCTATTGTAATCTGTGGGATGCAATGAAAATGGTCTTAAGAGGGAAATACATAGCAATAAATTGTCATATCAAGAAAACAGAATGAGTGGCCCTGAAGCAAGGCCAGCAGATTGCTATAGCTGCTGGTTTCAAACAGAAGCCTAAAGAGAATTCTTCCTGTGGTCTGTTGGCCATTTCAGAACTTTGAAAATGTAATGGTCAATTCATCAGAAAGAAACAGCAGGTGAGTGTGGCAGACTTTTGGAGGCCTGCAGGAGAGAGACCCTGGCGCCTCGGGACCTGCACCGTGGTTGACTCAGGGTGTGGGAGAACAAGGAACTCCTCCCATCTCTGGGGGGTAGCTATGAGCCTGCCAGCACACGGGCTGAGAATCAAACATCTCATGTCATCCTGTCCCCTGTCCTGTGTCTTCCCCGCCCCCGACTTATCAAGTGGGAGCCAGTTAACTACACATCTTGTGAAAAAACTGGCTATGTTACTTAGCATGAGCTCCCAATGTGCAAAGATATGGACAACCATTTGGAAGAAAACAAGAGACAATATGACAGGTAGTGAAGATCTCTGGTTGTCTAGCTTTGAAATTTATGCTTTCTTATGTCCCATTCTGTTCTGTTTTGTTATGTTTAATTTTACCCCTTTAAAATAAAATTTTAAAAAACAAACCATAAAAGAAAACAGAACAAGCACAAAAAAACAACCTAATGCTTCATCTCAAGCTTCTAGAAAAAGAAGAGCAAGTGAAACCCAAAGCTCATAGAAGAAAGGAAATTGTAAAGATTAGAGCAGAAATCAATGCAATTGAAACTAAAAAAAAAATACAAAGAATTAATGAATCAAAAAGTTGTTTTTTGAGAGACTAAATAAAATTGACAAACCTCTAGCTAACCTTATAAAGAAAAAGAAAGAAAAAAACCCAAATTCACGCAATAAGGACTGAAAAGGGGGAAATTACTACAGATCCCATGGAAATTCAAAAGATCATGAATACCTACTTTGAAAATCTCTACTCATATAGACAGGAAAACACAGAGGAAATGGTGAGTTCTTTTTTATGGTAATCGTATGTTTAATGTTTTTTCTTTCTTTTTTTTTTCTTTTTTTTTTTTTGGTACCGGGGATCGAACTCATGACCTCACGTTTGCCAGGCAGGTGCTTAAGCCACTGAGCTAAACCCCTGGCCCTGTTTAATGTTTTGAAGAACTACTATCTTCCATAGCAACTGCATTTTTACATTCTTTTTTTTAAATTTTTTTAAATTTTTTTAAATTTTTTTATTTTATTTAAAGAGAAGAAAGAAAAAAAACAAAACAGAATAA
>PVJX010014963.1:0-43628 GCA_004027295.1 Dolichotis patagonum
CCTGGAAAAAAAAAGGCAGAACTAAAACTGCTTCTGAAACTGGCTTTCTCCTGTACCCCGTGAATGAGACTCTTAACTTTCCAGTCATTGGCGCTGGGGATGGAGTTCAGCGGTAGAGCGAGCACTTGGCTAAGCATGCATGAAACTCTTAGAAAAGAAAGAAGGAAAGAAAAGCAACAATTTCCCTGTTTGTAGAGGATCACCTGCCAGGTGTTGTTGCGTACACCTGTTATACCAGTACTCAGAAGGCTGAGGCAGGAGGATCCCTGTAAATTCAAGACCAGCCTTGACTACAGAAGTGAGTTCAAAGCCCACCTGCACTATTTGGGTAAGGCCTTGTGTCCTCCCCCCACCAAAAAAAAAAAAAAAAAAGATCAGTGGTTGAATTACCATTTGCTGAATACCTCTGAATTACAAGAGAATAGGGGAAAGACCATGGTTACCTTGAGATGCCAAATGACCTGCATGGGTCTTCTGTATATGGCAAGAATCAACTTGTAATTGATAATATATGATCTCATTAATAAGTGTCCTTTTCACTTTGTTTCTACCCTGTGATTCCTGAAAGCAAGAACTGTATCTGAAATCTCAGCACTTAGCACATTGCCTAGCATAAAGTAACCTTCCAGGAAATGTTTGAGTGGATGTGACTTTGGTCCTCTCTCCAAGGCGATGTTTTTGATGGGGTACTGAAGACCATCTGTTTGCTTTGTGTCACACTCCAGTCTAGCACATTAATCATTAGGGAGTGGGAACTCAATAAATACTGTATTGGCTGATACAGAAGGAAATGCTCTGCCTCGATGTTATTGAAAGTACCCTGCTCAGTACTCCACTGTGTTCCCAGAAATAAGGGAACCACTAAAGGTTCTTAAAAAACAGCTTGGTCTCAAGATTTAAAAGAACCACTACATACACCTATAATCCCAGCACTCAGGAGCCTGAGGCAGGTGGATAGCCATGTGTTCCAGGCCAGCCTGTACTATATAGCATGACCCTGTCTCCCTCGCCCGCCAAAAAAAAAAATTTTTTTTTTTTTTTTTTTAAAGAAACAAGAGACAGGGCTGGGGATTTAGCTCAGCGGCATACATGACTGCCTTGCAAGCTTGAGATCGTGAGTTCAATCCCTGGTACCGAGAAAAAAGAAAGAAAAGAAACAAGACAATCTGGGCGTGGTGGTACATGCCTGTAATCCCAGCATTTGGGAGACTGAGGCAGGTAAATCTTTGCAAGTTTGAGACCAGCCTGGGCTACAAAGTGAGCTCAAGGCCAGCCAGAATGGTATAGTGAGACTCTCTCAAAAAGACAAAAAAAAAAAAAAAAAAAAAAAAAAAAAAAAAAAAAAAAAAAAAAAAAAAAAAAAAAAAAAAAAAAAAAAAAGAAAGGAAAGGAAAAGAAAAGAAAAGAAAAGAAAAGAAGAGAGAGACATTGACTTGGATTCTGATTCCGCTACTTTCCAGCTCCGTGGCTTTAGATGAGTCAGTTTCCCCACCTACATGATGGGAATAAGAATTATCTGACAGTGTGGTAGTGAATATCAAATAAGAGCATATGTTAAAATGCTTTGCACACTGTAGTATACTTGATAGAAGATGAAGTTACCACTCTGCTATTGCTAGGGTTCAATAATTAGGAAGTATATTGACATCTTTACAAGGAGGGTGGTTCATTATATTGTTTTCATGGTTTTAACTGCTGAACAGCTAAGACTGATAGAATAAACTCAGCGTTACCTGACTTTTAACTTGGCAGAACCTTTGTTTTTGCGGTACTGGGGGTGAACACAGGGCCTTCACAATGAGCTACATCCCCAACCTTTTTTTTTTTTTTGAGACAAAGTCTTACTAAATTGCCAAGTTGCCCAGGCTAGAGTTGAACTTGTGATCTTTCTGTCTTAGCCTCCCAGAATGCTAAGATTACACCATGCCCAGTTCGAGCCTTGGTTTTTTGTGTTTTTTGGTTGGTTAGTTGGGTTTTTTTTGGTTTTTGGGGGGAGGCTGTTTATTTTTTACAAGGATGTTGTTACTTAAAGGCACTAACATGCATAGAACTGTTTAAGAGCTGCACTTTAAGATTATGGGGCACCATTCTCAGAAGAAGCTTTGAGATGGATGGATAACTGAGGTAGAAAAGTCCTCAGAGTGACCAGCACATGAGCATGCTGAGACTGTACAGTGCCCTTCCTCCTGGAACCCTTTCCCTGTGAGTAGCGCTTCTGGTATGGAACAAACAGCCTCTTTTGTAATTGGTTCATGAGCTTACTCCAGTGACAGTCATCTTCTGAAGTGATTTCATGAATTCTTTTTCCCTAGAAGTTTGAGTTGAAAGCTGCCTTTTAAATATCTTAAAAGGAATTGCTTAGAGCAGAGCCTGTCTCAAACTAAGAAATAAAAAAAAATAAAAGGATTGGGAGCTGAATATGGTGGTGCACGCTTGTAGTCTAATACTTGGAAGGCTAGAGCAGGAGGATCACTAAGTTTAAGACCAGCCTCAGCTACATGGTGAATTCTAAGCAAGCCTGACCCACAGAGTAAGACCTTGTCTCAAAAAAAGGAAAAAAGGGACTGCGTATGTAGCTTAGTGATAGAGTACCTGTGGGTTTGGTCCCCTATTCCACAAAAATATTTCTAAAAAATTTTCAAAGCTGGCCATGTTGCTGCATGCTTGTAATCCTACTACTCAGGAGGTTGGGACAAGAGGATCCCAAGTTCAAGGACAGCCTGAGGACTAGCAAGACCTTATTTCAGAAGTAAATTTTTAAAGAGGGGCTGGGGATGCAGCTCAGCAGCACAACGCCTGCCTGGTAAGGTCCTGAGCTCGATTCCCAGTACCAAAAAATAAATTTTAGAAGGGCCAGGAAGGTAGACTAACAGTAGAGCACTTCCAGAACATGTACAAGGCCTTGGGTTCAGTCCCAAAGCATCCCAAAACCCCCCACCCCCTAAAAAAAGTACTTTAGGAATAAACAAGATGCTGTTCTTGAGAGCCGTTTAATACACATTTGAAGGATTTTTACCCCTACATTAAGAAAGAGAAACAAGATTTAAAATGAAATTTTTTGATAAAAATTAAAACTGGGGATGTAACTCTGTGGTAAAGCCGTTGCCTAGCATATGTGAGGTTGTAGGTTCAATTCCAGAAAGAAATGAGATGGGAGAGGATGAATAAGAGTGAGATACATAGTATGAAGTTCAGTTTGCAAGTATGTTTGACTTCCATGTCTCTTCAGTGTTTTGTGACTTAGAAAACATATTTCATATGTGATTTAACCACTGAAACAAGTGCCTGCCCAATTATGTTTCTGCCTCATGACTTTGGAGTGGTGAACTCATTTCCTAGAAACCTATTTCAGATTTCCTAGTTCTCTAAAGCTTTATTGAGTACTTACTGTGCACCAGGCATTGTATAGGGTGTGAGGGTACAGATAAATGAAGCATAGAAAAGGTAATTTAAGTTTGGCGGACGTGGAAGTACTAAGAGAAATTAGGATTGTCAGAAAAAGCTTTCTGGAAAGAATACTTGACTTGAGCCACATGAGATAAGACGTTCTCCAGGTAGAGGAATGGGGGAATGGCCTGTGTGCTTATAGGTTGTGGCATAGAGTAAGAGACACAGATGAAAAATAGTTAAGAGCTGTGTTAAGAAACTAGCAGGTTTATGGAGGTAGAGAAAGAGGCAGAGTTCTGGCCACAGGTGTCTTTGCTAAAGTACTGAGGGGCTTGAACTTTTATAATCAGTGGGGGAAGGGTATCATTAAAGGGCTTTTTAATCAGGAAAGTTCATGATCAGAATTGCATTTTAGGCCAGGCATGGTGGCACATGCCTGTAATCCCAATACTCGAGAGGATGAGGCAAGAGGGTCACTGAGTTCAAGACCAGCCTGGGCTACAAAGTAAGTTTGGGCCACCCTGAACTGCATGGTGAAACCCTGTCTCAAAAAGACAAAAAAAAAAAAAAAAAGAAATCATGTTTTAGAGAAATCATTCTACCAGGGATATTGGAATAGACTGAAGGAAACACAGAGGGTGATTGAAAGACTATTCACGTATTGGTGAAAGCTCTAAACCCAAACCACCTTGTCTTGCCCTTCTCTGCTTTCCATATTTGATGTGGGGTATCTTGGTACAGTGCCAGCAGTCAGATAAAAAATGATGAAAAACAAAATCAGAAGTGACAGCTTTCAGGGTTAATTTTAATATGATAGTTGCTGAAGCATAGCGAAGTCTGGGCCCCTCCAAATGACATACTTGCATTTCATTAGTTTGGATGTAGCCTGTTGCAGAAATTATTGGAGAGAACTAGGGAAGGCTTTACTGGTGACATTCACCTGTGGTCCTCTAGGGATTGGAGAACTGTCCCACAGGCCAGTGTGTCTCCAGTTTTTGCTTCCTAGTAAGCATCCTCCTGAGATTCCACTAAGGAAACAGGGAGGAAAGGAAGCGATGAACCATGAACCCTTGGTTAGCATCTGACACATATGATCAGGGCTCAAGGGGAAAGCATGGCAAAGCAGTGGTGAATCCAAATGCTGTTTTAGGTAGAAACAAAACAGCGTAGCATTAAGCTCTAGGACTTAAAAGTGAGTCCTTTTTATATTATAAAAATAGAGAGAGCCCCCTCCCCATACCAGGGATCAAACTCACAACCTCACACCTGCCAGGCTTGTGCCACTGAGCTAAATCTCTGGCCCAAAAATAGAGAGTTTTATGTGTAGGAATATAAAGGTTTTTTGTGGTTGTCACATTGTTACTATTTCTTATACTCTTTGAAAAAAATTTCTTACCATTCTAAACAGTTGGCTCCAAAGAATGAAAAATAGAAATTTCTTAAGCATAAATATAGCCTTATTCCTGTACAGCAGTGGCTTTCAGACGTTGATGTTTAGAAGAATCACCTTGAGGACTTGTTCAGTGCAAATTGCTAAGCCGCATTGCTAGAGTTTGTGAATTATTGGAGCTAGTGTAGCTTCAAAATTTGCTTCTTTTTTTTTTAAGACAGGGTCTCATTGTATAACCCAGGTTGGCCTCGAACTCCCAGTGATCCTTCTGCTTCACTGAGTGTTGGGATTGTAGGTATGCACCAGCATGACCTGCAGAATTCTCATTTCTTTTTTCCCCCCAGAATTCTCATTTCTAATAAATTCCCAGATGCTGCTGCTGGGCTGCTAAACTGGGGGCCACACTTTGAGAACCATAGTAGTATAGGCAGTACAATGTGTATTCCTAAGGATTTAATCAGATGGCACATGGCTTTTGTCATTTTGAGACAGGGTCTCACTGTGCAATTCAGGATGGCCTTGAACTCACTTTGTAGCTCAGGCTGGTCTCAGACTTGCAACGGTCCTCCTGCCTCAGCCTTCCCAAGTGCTAGGGTTACAGGAGTGCACCACCACACCTAGCTCACATGATTTGTAATATAATACTGCACATCAGTGACCTAGAGATCTGTGAAGCCTACCCCTACACAGTTCTGGTTTTCAGGCTTAAATTCCTAAGCTGTGTACACCAACCTCTACTTACAAAAATATAAAGAGAGAAGAGATACAAGCATTGCCTTGATCCCACTAACAAAAACAAAAATGAGAACTTTTACACAGGCAAAGCATAAGTGCTAAAAGACTAATCTATGAAACAAGAGCTGTAGTATATATGAGTAATCTGGAAAGAGTTCACAGAGGATCTATGTCTGATTATCTGTCACTGCATATCCAAAACTGTGGTTTGAAACCACAGTTTTTTGAAACTAGTTTTTACCTCTCACAATTCAGAGGGTTGACTGGGCTCAGCTGGATGGTTTTCTGTTCCATATGCTATTGGCTGGAACTACCTAGAAACTGGACTGGGCTGGTACATCCATGATGTCTCACTAAGTTACTCAGAGCTCAGACTTCCAATCTTCCTGCAGTACTTCAACTTCCGCATAGCAGTAGCTAGTGCTGCCTGTTAGTGGTGTTCATTGAAGTTGATTAGAGCACCTCAAATCTCCATATGGCTTCTCACAGCACAACAAGGCTCTGAGATGGAACAAACCAAGCATATAAAAGTAGAATCTGCAGCTCTTTTAAGGCCCAGGCTTGGAAGGTACAAATGTTATATCTGCTGTATTGTATTGGCCAAAACAAGCCTCAGGACCAGCCCAGAATAAGAGCAGGAAAAGGGACTATCTGTGAATTAGGAAGTAGAACAGAATTTGCACTCGTCTTAAAACCACCTGCAGGCTGATTGAGGCAGCTCTTAAAGGATGAATAGAGTTCTGATAGACCAGTAATGGTGAATCTTTTAGAGCTTTCAGTGATACAGACAGCCTGTTTGTGTGGCATAGGTTCGCTGCCCCTGTGATAGACAAAACTTTCCAAGAATAAGATTATTCCACTGGGAAGAATAGCAGGTCATCAGTTCCACTAGAGGGAAGGGTACCAGAAGGAGGACCAGAAAGATGGAATGAGACTGTGTGGCAAGGCTTTGAACAGCTAATGAAAGAGTAAGAGTATACGCTGAGCAAGTTGGTACATGGCTGCAGCCCCAGTACTCTGGGAGACTGAGGCAGGAGGATTGCAAATGTAAGCCCAGCCTGGAAGGAAGAAGGGCGGGAGGCAGGATAAAGAAGTGTGGCAGACCTTTTCGATGATTTTATTGGTATGATATGGGGTTCAATTGACTCTTCAGGCACCAAACAAGTCCCTTACAGCCTTTCCTGCAAGCCTAGTGTTAACAGAACTAGAGTTGCTTCTCATTCTAAAGTACGAGAAAGAATATTCGCTCCTTAAGTGATTGTAAATCATGCTGAATAAGCATTTTGAAGGCTACGAGAACACAGTGCTGTAGGAATGATCAAAACAGGAGTTTAGAAGTTTAGGAGCTAGTATCAGGCCTACAGAAGCTTTTTTATGATCCATTAAAGGACTAGTTACTACAGGGTGTTGTGGCACATTCTTGTAATCCCAGGACTCGGGATTCTGAGGCAGGAGGATTGCCCTGACTTTGAAGCCAACCTGGGCTACACAGTGAGTTCAAGGCCTGTGAACTACACAGGGAGACCCTGTCAAAAAACAACAACAACAACAACCAAAAACTCCATTAAAGGATTAGTTACTGAGTCTTGCCCTTGTCTTTCCTCTACAGTAACCCTCCACTGAGTGAAGAGATGTTGCCTCCTGGGGAGTGGATGTGTCACCGCTGCACCGTTCGCCGAAAGGTAATAGTGTGGCTTTCTGCACATTTTGCTCAGAATGCTAGGTGTACAGCTAAAATGGCATTTTCGTCCCTTATTACTTTTAGCCTTGGTATCATCCTGCTCTCCCCATGCTGATTGAAATCCAGTAGGGCCAAAAAAATCCAGACATGGACTGCTGAAATGGGCAGAAGAGATGTGTTAATATACTGAGCTTAGTCACTGAAGACATGAGTCGTCTGATCTTACCAACCTCCTAGTAAATGGCCTAAATATGACAATCTTATGCATGACTGGGTGGGGGGAAGCTACTTCTGTTTGATGGAAAAAGGATTGTTCTCTCACCCTATAGCAGATAAGTCACTGATTTCTAGAGGTTTGGCCAAGTGTATTGGAGGAAGAGGGTTTTGAATCCATTTGTATCCTAGTTGCCTAGCTCCCCTTCCCTCAGCTTTGATAATTCAGTACTGTACTGTACTCAAAACATAGTTCATTATTTTCTATTTTACGGGTGTGAGAACCAAATCATTCCTTATCAAAAAAGGAAGTAGGTACGTTTCCAACCAGATTAGCATAGATGGTGGATTAGACTTTTTCTATGATTTGTAAACCACCTCTGTTCTCCCTCATTCCCCCTACACTGAGCAATTTTACTTTGTTGTGACATCAGCACTGTTTTCCTGGCCCCTAAACATGATGTCACCATGAATGATAGCTTCCTTGGTTGCAGAAACAGGATGAGGAGATGATTCAGAGATTTTGGTTTATGTGTGTAACAGTTTTTAGCCTTTAAAAAGAAGGTAAACAGGCAGACATTTTTCCAATTATGCATAAAAGTTCCTATTAAAAAGTGAGCCAAGGGGCCTAGGATTTAGCTCAGCAGCACAAGCGCTTGCCTGGCAAGCCCAAGGACGTGAGTTCAATCCCTGGCACCAAAAAAAAAAAAATGGTGAACCAAGCTGGGCAAACTTGTGATCCCAGCTATTTGGCAGGCTGAGGCAAGAAAACTGCAAGTTTGAGGCCAGACTGGCAAGTTCACAAGACCCTGTCTCAAAAATAAAATGAGCTTCAGATATAACAATGGTAAGAGTTCCCCTTAACTAAAGCCCTGGTCCTGCCTGCCCCCCCAAAAAAACCAAGTTAGTCATTTTAACCACAGCTATAGATAAGTTTCTCCTAAAGTCTACAAAGCAGGCTATCCTCCAGCCCGTCGTTCCAAGATCTTTTTCTGTGCCTGCCTGTTAGATTAAAGTAGGCCCACTTAGAGGTATATTAGGAGACCTTTCAGAAACTTGCCATGCAAAGAAACGGGACCTGAAAAGATTGGGAATAGTTGAAAGAGAAGAGGTAAAACCAGAAGAAAAAAGTGGGTAAGAAAAAGGAGCTGACATTGGGTTAGTATCCATCATATGCTGTATCCATCATATGCTGTACATCAGCCATCTGGCCATCTGAAGGTGCCAGTAGTAAACCTCTATTTTAGAATGGAAGAAATCAAGATTAAAAAATGTAGAATAACTTTCCCAAGAATTGAAAGAAATTGACAGAGCCAAGATTTGAACTAAATCTGTCCCATCCCAAAACTCTGTTACCTCTTTATCAGTTTTCTAGAAGCAGAACTACTTGGTTGGGATTATAGTATGCTTTTTCTAACATAAAACATTTCTGCTCTGACCTCTTTTCACTTGGACCTCTTTGCCCACTGGTTGCCAAATCTACCTTTTCCACCACCATCACTACTTCCCTTTGACTTCCTGTATGTATACTAAGGTGAAATGAAGTAACACAACGTTTGGGCCTCATCAACCTTGATACTCAGGTGTCAGGGATATAGCTCAGCGACATAGCACCTGCCTGGCAAGCATGAGGTCCAGTGTTTGATTCCTGCTACAAAAAAAAAAAAAAAACCTGGGTTTTCAGGGCCTCCCATGATTTCTAGTGCAAGTGAAGTCTTCCCCCTGTTCAGAGCTATCTCTTTTCATATATGTGACCCTCTTTATCTCCATCATACTCCTCAGAGAAGAAGAAAGATTTTACTGGTCTCACTTTGTAGATGGAGAAATTTCTGCAACCAGCCTGAGTCACTCAAGGTCAGAAGGAATTAGTGGCAGCAGTGGGATAGGATCCCAGAACTCCTGACTAGAATCCAGTGTTAAACTTTCCTTTACTCTGTTTGGAGTCCTGGAGGAAAATGTATCACCAGTTACCCAGTCCTACTGAGTACACTTCAGGTTGTTCCATTTCCCCACCTTCTAAGAAGTGACACTTTCAGAGTCCTAGTTAAAATAGAAATATTGAAAGCCACCATTCTTGGACGTTATGATTGCTGGGTCATTCCCTTCCACATGTTATATCCCTCTACATTGTAGCAGTTACCTTTCATGCCAGCACCCAGCCTCCCTGCAAAGAGAGTTCTATTGGCCTATTTGACCTTTGCTTTGCAGACTATATTTGAAGCAAAATTTCTTAAGCCATTCAGAAGGTGAGGATCTTCCAAGACAAACTATATTGATCTCATTAATTCTTACTTTCTGATTGTCACTTCAGTCTTGCTCTTTATTCTTAGTGTGTTTTCTAGCCCTTTGCCCTGTACTTTGTATATAGATTCTGTGTATCATGTGAGGGGTTAAGAGATAATGATGTGTAATGTGTGTAACTGTTTCTAATTTGCCATGCTTTTCAGAGATTTCCCTGTTGCAAGTTTTCACAGCTTTAGTTTAGTTATAATTGTGTCAACTCTCAACAGACCAATGTCCCAAATCCTCAAGTGGATGGTTCTGTGCTATGTAAGGGACTTCTGCGATTTTGTGTGAGTCTAGTAGGACATTGTACACCCATCTCTTTGTGTTTGTGGTACTTTTCATGATGGGCCCACCTATTCATTTGTACAGAAACGAGAGCAGAAAAAGGAGCTGGGCCATGTCAATGGACTGGTGGACAAATCCAGCAAACGGACTACATCCCCCAGCAGTGACAGTGACTTGTTGGACAGATCAGCTAGCAAAACTGAACTCAAGGCCATTGCCCATGCCCGGATTCTGGAAAGGAGGGCCAGCCGGCCTGGCACCCCCACATCCAACGCCAGCACAGAGACCCCCACTTCTGAGCAGAACGACGTTGATGAGGACATCATTGACGTGGATGAGGAGCCAGTAGCAGCAGAGCCGGACTATGTGCAGCCCCAGCTAAGGCGGCCTTTTGAGCTGCTGATTGCTGCCGCCATGGAGCGGAATCCTACCCAATTTCAGTTGCCCAATGAACTGACTTGTACCACTGCACTACCAGGTCAGCCACACATCATCTCCCCTCCCTATCCCAGCTCCCCAAAAGATTATTGTCCAGCAAAAGAGCAGTGTTGCTTGCAGCAGTGTCACTGCCATGTAGCCACTGTCTCGCCTTCCTGTTCCTGGTTCTTCCTGGGGAGATCTTTGAGGGTTTTAGCTATTACATTGCATATTCAATTTTCTATTTTGTGAGTCTCCATACTCCTTTCCTGCCCCTTCCTAGTTTTTTTTTTTTGTTTGTTTGTTTTTTGTTTTGTTTTGTTTTGTTTTTTGGTACCAGGGATTGCACTCATAACCTTGCATTTGCCAGGCAGGCACTTAAGCCACTGAGCTAAATCTCTGGCCCTCCTAGTATCTTCTTTTTAAAATAGATACTACATTCACATGGTTTGAGCATTACAAATATTTTTGTACAAAAAAGACTTACAGGGCTGAGGATTTAACTCAGTGGCCTAAGCACCTGCCTGGCAAGTGCACAGTTGGAAGTTCAACCCCCAGTACCAAAAAAAAAAAAAAGGTATAATAAAATACTTCCTTTCCACTCCTGTCATCTACCTTCCTACCCTTTATAGATAACCACTGGTTGGTTATTTTGTGTCCTTCCAGAATTTCTTTTTGCATGTATAGAAATAGATCCATAGATAGATCAAGATATACTCTCAAGGTCTTAGAGGATTTACTGTTTTTTTAATGGTTGCATAATAGTTCATTGTACAGATGTGCTGCAACTTATTTAGCCAGTTTCCTATTAATTGCCACTTAGTTTGTTGTAATCTTTTGTTGCTATGGTAGTATTTCAGTAGCTAATTTTGTAAATATACCATTATGTACATATACAAGTATGTGAGTGTATCTATAGGATAGATTTTTAATACTAGAATTGTTGAATCAGTACACATTGATAATTATGAAGAATATTATCAACATCTCTTATCAGTGTCTCCCTCCCTTTCTCTCTCTCTCTCTCTCTCTCTCTCTCTTCTCTCTACATCCCCTACTTTTGAGACAAGGTTTTGCTGTGTAGTCCAGGCCATCCTTGAACTCTATAGCATAGGCTGTCCTTGAACTGAAAATTCACACTGCCTCAGCCTCCTGAGTACAGATCTTAGTTTTTCTTCTCAGAGGAAGGAAAACTATTAGGCTTAAAATCATGTGTATGGGATCAGGGCTTTTCTGATTTCTCTTAAAATGTATTAAAAAAAATTTTTTTTCTTCAGTGACCTCCTTGAACACACATTTCTTAGGTTGCCTGATTTCTGATCACTTCATTTTTGTAAAACAATCAGATGTGTTTCTGCTATAGAACAGGTGATTTCTGCTCATGGTTCTGACATATGTTTCAGTCTTCTTTTTCCTCCCTTCCTATCCTGTTTTCTCACTTGAAGCCAGCTCTGGAGGCCTCAGAGATCCATGTCTAGGCTTTGGCACATGCTTTTGCTAAGATTCGTTCTTCTCTCTTAATGTTGTTTCCACATCTCAATTTAGGGACAGATCAGCACCACCATTTTATTTTCTAGGTTCTAGCAAGAGAAGAAGAAAGGAAGAAACCACAGGGAAAAATGTTAAGAAGACACAGCACGAGTTAGATCATAATGGTCTTGTTCCCTTGCCGGTCAAAGTCTGCTTCACGTGTAACAGGTATTTTCTTCTCTCTCAAATGGTTCTTTATGTTGTCTCTCTTCCAAACTTTGTAAGTTAAATGTGGGCCACCTATAATCTGAGGGTATGAGTACACAGAGGCTGACTAATTGTCTGGTTGGTGGTTTGTTTTTTTTTTGTTTTTGGTACCCAGGATCAAACTCACAACCTTGCACTTGCCAGGCAGGCGCTTAGGCCACTGAGCTAAACCCCTGGCCCCCAACTAATTGTCTGATACAGTACTATTAACTGCGTTGATAGAGACTTGGAACAAGAAGAGTTGGATAATGGCCAGCAGAAATCCAAGTGTCGGGAAAAGGCAAAGCATTTTTAAATCGCTAAAGATGAATGTTAAAATAATATAAGTATCCATGATAGATGGTGTAGATTAAACTGGATGACTAGGCTGGGTGTGGTGTTGCAGGTTTATAATCCTAACATTTGGGAGGCTGGTTTTTGCTTGGTTTTTATTTTATGTTTATCATACTATTGGAGATTGAGCCCAAGGCCTTCACACTGAGTTATATTCCCAGCCATTATTTGAAACAGGGTCTCACTGAATTGCCCAGGTCTTTGGATCAGATTTTAGGAATAGTGCTGGAGTGCAGTTTTAGAACTGGCAGCAGCATAGCTCTGGAGAAGGCTAAGGACTCAAAGCTGCCATTGATTTGGTTTGAGGATCTCAATGATTTGAACATTTGGTACAGAAGAAACAAACTTGCCTCCTGTATCACAGGCCTATCTTCTCAACAGAACTGATGTATCAGGCAACCTCTAGAATAGGCACATTTAGTGTCATTCATTAATCTGCCCAACAAACAGCTTCTGCGTCCATAGCAATTTATGCTTATAAATATTATTACTAAATACTGTTACACCTGGGCGTGATGGCACACGTCTATAATACCAGCATTTAGGAGGCTGGCTGAGGCAGGAGGATTGTTGAGAGTTCAAAGCCAGCCTGGGCTATATAGTGAGTTCAGGACCAGCCTGAACTACATAGTGAGACCTTGTCTCAAAAAAGAGAAGAAAAAAAAACTATTATAATAAAAAAAAAAATTGCCGGGCTTGAATTGAGGGCCTTCCTGCCTCCCAGTTCTGGGATTATAGACATTCACCACCACACCAGCTTTGCTAATGGTTTTTTTTTTTTTTTTTTTTTTTTTTTTTGGTACCGGGGGATCAAACTCACGACCTCACGCTTGCCAGGCAGGCGCTTAAGCCACTGAGCTAAACCCCCGGCCCTGCTAATGGTTTCTTAAATGAGGTATTTGCCCTCTCTTAATGAGTAAAAAGATCAAAGTCGAATTGGCTGTCTTCTTTTAGAAGGTAATGAGCACTGATCATTCTTGCTAAGAGCCACTTTTAACCGTACTCTAAAGAAATGTTTGTGTCCCCCCAACATACATTTCTTCTTACAAAAGGAAACAATGAAGAGCCTAAAGATAGCTCCCAAATGTATCCATCTCTTGATCTGAAATGAGGGAGAAACCACTGAGGGAGAAAGATATCAAAAACTGTTAGTATAAAAAAGGTATGTGGAGCTAGAGATTTAGCTCAGTGGTTTAAGTGCTTGCCTGGCAAGCGCAAGGTGGTGAGTTCAATCCTCCCAACCACCCTCCCCCCCAAAAAAGGCATGTGGAGCATGCTTATAATCCCAGCACTCAGGAGGCTGAGCCAGAAGGATTGCTGTGAGTTCAACGCCAGCCTCCACTACATAGTAACACCCTGTCTCAAACAAAACAAAAAGAAATGGGGGAGGGGAACTGTTGACATATAGTCTGAGTTTTCCCACCTTGTCACAGAAATGTCTTGTATCTTTTGTTTTGCAGGAGTTGCCGCGTGGCCCCTCTCATCCAGTGTGACTATTGCCCCCTCCTGTTTCACATGGACTGCCTTGAGCCGCCACTCACTGCCATGCCCCTGGGCAGATGGATGTGCCCGAATCATATCGAACATGTGGTGGTAAGCACAGCAGTGTCCATTCCGTCCTGAGGCATAGCTGGAGCTTGGACTGATTCAGTAGAAAACATGTTAAGGTCAGCTTTGTGCCAGAGTTCTCTATGGTTTCTGCAGACCATCCCACTGAGTTCTAGTTGTTGGACATACCTCAGCCGTGCATTTGGCCTTTTCCCACAGTATCTTGTTAGGGCTGCACAGGTAGACTTAACCTACTACTGCTTGATTGGTTGTAATTTTTTATTTTATTTTTTTCCCCCTTTGAGACTGAGTCTCACTGTGTAGTTCAGGCTGTCCTTGATACTCACTGTGTAACCCAGGCCAGCCTCCCAAGTGCTGGGGTTCTAGGCATGCACCACCACAAATGCATATTTTAAGAAACAGTTTTGTAGTAGATGCAAAATTATTAATAATTTTTATTAGCCATTTAAAGGTTTTGCCTAATTTACTAACTAGGAAGCTGTCAAAACATACTTTTTTCCCTCCAGTTACATCCCCAGCAGGATTTGGTTTGGTTTGATTGGAGACAGGGTCTTGCTATGTAGTTCAGACTGCCTTTGAGTTCACTATGTAGTCCAAGCTGATCTTGAATGTGTGGTAATCCTCCTGCCTCAGCCTCCTGGGATTACATATATGTGCCACCATACCTGACCAGGACTTTATGTTTTAATACCTGAGGATGGTAGTAAGGATTATGGGGGCCAAACCCCCATTAGGCTGTAGAAGTCCACAGGTCTCTAGTGCTGGGATTACAGGCATATATGACCTTGCCTGGATTGTTTTGTTTTTTAATTTTGATACAGAAGTTTGGTTGAGTTGCCAAGGCTGGCCTTGAACTTGTGATCTTCCTGTCTCAACCTCTGTACATCACTGTACCTGGCTAAAGATCTTGTGTTTTGTTTGTTTTTTAAGTGATAAACTCTTATTTATTGAAAGACATCCAGTATCTAGTTAAGAAATAGAGAAATGTTAGGTAAGCTTATATGGCACATGATTAAGTTCACTAGTTCACATATCTGAATTATGCTTTCTGTCCAGATTGGTTTGGTTTTTGTACCAGGAATCAAACTCAAAACCTCGCATTTGCATGCAGGCACTATGCCGCTGAGCTATGTCCCCAGCCTGAGCTTCTGTTTTTCAAACCCAGAAAATGGGCTAGCTAGAAGGAAGGGGAAGATCTTTCAAGGCTCACCACAGGGATGTTTCTGCTTCGTTCCTAGCTGAACCAGAAGAATATGACACTGAGCAATCGGTGCCAGGTATTTGATCGTTTCCAGGACACCATTTCACAGCATGTAGTCAAAGTGGACTTCCTGAACCGAATCCATAAGAAGCATCCTCCCAACCGCCGTGTGCTCCAGTCAGTCAAAAGAAGAAGCTTAAAGGTAAGTCACAACCTGGAACAGGCACAATGATGGTCTCTGATTGTCTCTATGGGATAGACAAAGTATTAATCCCAATTTTAAGATGGGGAAACTGAAGCCCCAGAGATTTTTCTTTGGTTTCTCACCAAGTAGTAAATTTGACTTTATGTTTTGTTTTGTATGTTTGTTTTGGTCTCACTATGTAATTCAGGTTGGTCCTGAGCTTACTATGTAACCCAGGCTGACCTTGAACTCGTGGCAGTCCTCCTGCCTCAGCCTCCTGAGTGCTGGAATTACAAATGTGCACTATGACACTTGCCAGTGACCTTATATTTTATATTTTAATACTTGAGAGTGGCGATAAGGTTTATGGGGGTCAAACCCCATTTAGGCTCTGGAAGTCCACAGGTCTCTAGCTTTGTGAAGGATGAGAACTATTCAGCCTGTCCCACCAAACTCAGTTGTGCTCAGTTGTCACTACCGCATCACTCATCAATCCCTGTTCGATGACTTTGTCCCAGAGCCATCTGGTAAGGTGAAGGGGCAGGTGGTTAAGTAAAGAGAGCCATGTGGAAAGTGAGGAGATACTCCCAGCTGAGGAATTTTAAGGGGAAAATATTTATAGCAGAGTTAAATCTAAACGGGGCATAGGACATAATGCTAGCACTCTGGGAGGCTGGGGGAGGAAAGTCACAAATCTAAACCTAGCCTAGTAGCAATTTATTGAAATCTTGTCTCAAAATTAAAAATAAAAAGGGCAAGATATGTAGCTCAGTGCAAAGACCCTGAGTTCAGTCCCCAATACTGTTGAGAGGAAATAGTTAATCCATGTTTTGAGGGTGCCATTAACATCACCAGTACTACAAATTGTAGCATTGCTGGCCAGGCGTAGTGGTGTGTGCCTACAATCCCAGCATTCAGGAGGCTGAGGCAGGAAGACTGCCATGAGTTCAAGGCCGACCTGCACTATATAATAATACCTAGCACTTGTATATACTTGATAGTTGCTAAACTTTATCCTCAGAAATTTACAGAACAAAAAAACCCTTCATTGAAAATCATGTATAAATTCAGCATGGTGGTTTATGCCTTTAATCCCAGCATTGAGAAACTGAGGCATGGACCAGGCACAGCGCCTGCCTGACAAGTGTGAGATCCGAAGTTCAATTCCTGGTACCAAAAAGGGAGAGAGAGAAGCTTGAGGCAAGAGGATCTTGACTTCAAGGCCCACTTGTGCTACATAGTGCTAAATTTCTGGTCTGCCTGAGCTACATAGTGAGAACTTATTTGAAAACAAACAAAAAGTATTTGTTGTTTCTCAAAAACCAATCAGTCTCGTAATTCAGTAAATTTAGAAGACCCAACGCCTAAATATCCATATATAAACTTGATCTTTGTCTTTTAAAATAAAGCCACAGTTGTGTGTCAGTGGAAACCAACAGTTCTCAAGTACGGCCACCTGGTGGCAGCCACACATTACACTCAGTCGCACCACTCCCGTTACCTCCAGGGAGTGTCAGCCCCAGCAAGATGCCGTTAGAAATTGTATAACAGACTCTTAACTGGGTAAATATTTATACTCCAATGGAAACACAGGTTTTCTAAAATTGAAATGTTTTTAGTTGGAAACTGGAATGCTATAGGTAGCATGCCTCATGCCTCAGTTAAATGAATCTAAAAGTGATCCATATTGTGTAAATTGCCATGTAAATTGAAAGAGATCCTGTCTGCTGAAGTAAACAGAAGACCTTGATACATTCCGCCATTGTATTATTCCTCCTTTTTAAATGCTTCCCTATTAAAGAAAATTAAGATCTTGAGTTGCCTGAAAAACATTTTGTTCTTGGGCAGTTTGGGAGTGAATTAAGGGGATGTAACATCATAGGATAGTGGCCTTTACCCTTGATTATAGCAGCGCAGGCAAAAATCCACTGAGAACTTGACATCTGTGTTGGGAGTTGTTCTTCCACATACATTTTCACTCTTTTACAGATGGCGGCCTTAGATTAGTCCTTACTGCCTTATCCTCTCTTTACTGGGTGAGCTCAGAAAGCCCATGACACCAGGTGATAACTCCCAACTCTGTTCCTCATGCAAATCAGTCTCAATCTGCCCAAGACCAAAGTCTTCTGCTTCTCCAAATTCAGTCTTCCCCCTATATTTCCTATGTGAGTGAATGACAGCCATCTCTACTCAGTCCCTTAAGCCAAAAATCTTGGAGCCATTTTGAGCTCCTCTTCCCTTCCTGCATAAGGTGTTGGTCATCAAATCTGTTGGTTCTCCAGATGTTTTGCAGATCCATCAAGTACTTTCATACCTCTGTGCCTTACATACTTCCCTTTCATCTGCCTGGAAGTTCTTTCTCAACTCCAGGTCTCCATTCAAATACCGATTTCCCATAAAATCTTCCCTAAGGCCGAAAATGTAGCTCAATGAAGAGCACTTGCCTAGCATGCACAGAGGCCTGAGTTCCATGCCCATACCACCAAAGAAAATCTTCCCTGATCCCAAACTCCAGTCCCCCAAGCTAAAACACATACTCTTCTTTATATTTTTTTAGAGAACATCTTAGACATGGATAGTCCTATTCCATGGCCAATTACTTTGTATTGTTATATTTCTGTTTTTCTTCCCACTAGACTGTGAGCTCTCTGAGGGCAAGGCTTAAGTTTATTCCTCTATGGACCTTTAGGACCTGAAATAGTGTCAGACTCAGGAGGTGCTCAATAAATGTTAGCTGAATGCACGAATGCCTCTTTGCTTGTGTGGATCTTTCATTCTGAACATGGTGTGAGTCAGAGTGTGTCTTCTGTCTTTGTGCAACAAAGGTCTTCAGTTGTTTCATGAGTCGTGAATGAATGGATGATGAAAGTTAACATTGATTGAGTGCTTAAAATAGGCTTCATGCTGAGCATTTCCACCATGAATGTTACCTCATGTAACATCTCTTAGTTACTGCTCAACCACTTAACAAACTTGACACTGGGCAGTAGGAACCTAGTACCACTCTGAAGCCCTGTCCAATGTCAGTCTTACGCATTACAGGCCAAAGCAGAAGACAGCATGCAATGATTTCTGAGTTCTGCAGGCCTTGGACTTTGATGAAGAAAAGTGGAGGCCCTACCTGCTGTTTGCATTTCTGTGCCTTTTCAAGCCAGTGTGCCTGTGTCAGAGTCAAAGGGGGACACAGAGCAGTTGCAGCACACTGAGTCTCATTGTCCTCGGTGGACCCCAGAGTAGATGGTCCCTTGGGCACCAGCACCACAGACAGAACGGCGTGCCAGGGCAGAATCAACTGGACGTGTTGGCACTACCTCCCTTTCCTTCCTCCTTCTATCTATCCTGAACAGGTTCCTGATGCTATAAAATCTCAGTACCAGTTTCCACCCCCTCTTATTGCACCTGCGGCCATTCGTGATGGGGAGCTGATCTGCAATGGGATCCCCGAGGAATCACAGATGCACCTTTTGAACTCTGAGCACTTAGCCACTCAGGCAGAGCAGCAAGAGGTGAGTGAAGGCAGAACTGGGATTCCAAATCGAATCTTCCTTCCATCTCACTGCAGCCGTTATTGGAAGTAGCCTCAGTGTCTGTCATTCCCATCTCCACCCCCTTCCCTCCCAGTCCCTCAAGAGTTGAGTATTCCACAGAGAACCTCTGGCTCAGATCCCAAAGGCAAGTAAGAGAACTACAGTCAACCGGTCTGCTCCTCTCCATCGGTCCCCCAGTACACTGCACGCCGGGCAAATCTGTATGGTAGAAAGAGATGACTAGACCCACAGAGAGGTTAGGTGTTAGTGTTGGACATACAGCAGATGCCGGGGTACTTGCTGGCTGTTAGTCACAAGGTGAGCCTTAGGGGCAGAGCCAAAGCGGGAATCCCAAGCTCTGCTATCCAGGGCATTACCTGCTGAGTATACCAACAAGTCTTGCTTGGGAATGGAAATGGAATCCTATCAGGAGTCAAGCAACCCTTACTGGGCATTCGAGTTGGGACCTCGGAAACAGTCCTTGTCAGCTCTGCTGTAGCCCTGGCCGCTGTGGCAGGATGGACCAGCGCCTCCCAGACCTCTCACCCTCCTCTCCTCTCCTCTCCTTCCGTTGCAGTGGCTCTGTAGTGTTGTTGCGCTCCAGTGCAGCATATTGAAACATTTATCTGCTAAGCAGATGCCTTCGCATTGGGACTCTGAACAGACAGAGAAGGCTGATATTAAGCCTGTTATTGTGACTGACAGCTCAATCACCACCTCCCTGCAAACTGCTGAAAAGGCACCTACACCTTCCCACTACCCCCTATCCTGCCCTTCAGGGATTAGCACCCAGAATTCCCTGAGCTGCTCTCCACCCCACCAGCCCCCAGCCCTAGAGGACATCAGCTGCAGTTCTTGTGCGGAAAAATCCAAGAAAGCCCCTTGTGGGACTGCCAACGGGCCAGTGAACACTGAGGTGAAAGCCAATGGTCCACACCTCTACATCAGCCCCACAGATTCCACGGACCCCAGGCGACTTCCAGGCGCCAACAACCCCCTACCGGGCCTCTCACACCGACAAGGCTGGCCCCGGCCCCTCACGCCACCAGCGGCTGGGGGGCTTCAGAACCACACCGTTGGCATCATTGTGAAGACAGAAAATGCCACTGGCCCCAGCTCTTGCCCTCAGAGGAGTTTGGTTCCTGTCCCAAGCCTGAACCCTTCCATCCCCAGCTCTTGTGCCAGCATCGAGAACACCAGCACTTTGCAAAGAAAGACTGTCCAATCCCAGATAGGACCTCCGTTGACAGATTCAAGGCCACTGGGCTCACCCCCAAATGCCACCCGGGTGCTCACTCCCCCCCAAGCAGCAGGAGACAGTGTCTTGGCCACAGGAGCCAATCAACGATTCTGCTCACCAGCGCCATCATCAGGTGAGTGCTACTCATCTTCAGGTGATTGAGAATAAGTTTATGCTCTTCTTGGCAAGTAAGGACTGAAGATTCCAAAAACACTTATACCCTGTGGATGTGTCAGAGGACTTTGATTTCTGTATTATTTGTCCTTCCATGTATCTGTAATAGAAGAGGAAGTACATGTTAACTTGTCCCCATCTTATAGGTGGGATTGCTTGGCTTTGAAAGACAAAGTGATTCCCTTAAGGTGATCACCAAAGCAGTGGCAGTGGCAGGACTGGAACTACAGCCTGGGTCTCCTGACTCCTCCTCTTACCTTCCAGGCCTAGTCTTCTGCCTGTCTTCATTACTTTAGAAGAAGGCAGCATGCTCCCTGGAATCACTGGGGTCAGCCTGAGGTTCTGGGTGACGGCCTCAGTATTTCATGATCCACATAACAAACCAAAGCCACATCTGATGCAGATTCTCAGAACCAGCTCATTTGAGAAACTTTCCTGTCAGGAACAAAAAGCAGCAGTGCCTTTCAGAGTAGCTGCAGCATGGGATGCCTGAAGAGGTTGGTCAGGCCCAGAAGCTTGCTCTCAGGCCACACACTGAAGGGCAGTCCCTTAAGTCTGTACCTGGCCCAGTGTAGGCCTACTTTCTCAGCTCTCCCCAGTTAGCACTCAGGACCTCGAGGTTGCTGACCCCAGCATCTGAACCAGGTTTCAGATGCTGCTGGAAACCCCTGTGGTCTCTCCCGTCTGAATGAAGCCGGCCTCCTAGTGAGCTGGGAGTCTCGGTAACCAGGTGACTGATCTCTATGCATGGGGGCCCCTGGTCCCAGGATGGCCCTACTGTTAGGCTGTTTTCCTGTCTCTGTCTATCTCTGAATACCAGTGTGGATAGCTCTTGCACGCTGTGAATCATACTTCAGCAGGCAGGAACTGCAAGGGCAGGCACTACTTCTGTAAGAGTGGAGGCAGCAGGGAGGTGGTCAAGGGCCAGGGAATGAAGCTGTCCCAGCACTTTCCCAGCACTTTCCCCAGAGCATTGGATTGCAGTGGTTCTCAGTGCTCTGGAAATTCCTGCGTGCCCGGGTGCATTGTCGTTCCATCTGCCCTTCCTCACCACACATTTTTAGCTCTAGGAGTTCCAGAGCCAATGGGTTGAGAATCAAGAAGGGAACATCACCTTGGGTCCGAAATCCAGACCTGTCTCAGCAGTGGGGGATTGGACCGGTGGGTTTCCCTCAGGCGACGTAAGTAACAGTCTTCCTGCTCCGTCCCCAGATGGCAAGGTCAGCCCCGGCACGTTATCCATAGGAAGCGCTTTAACCGTACCCTCTTTCCCAGCCAACTCTACTGCCATGGTGGACCTCACCAACTCACTTCGAGCATTTATGGATGTCAATGGAGGTGAGTGAGTGAGCTGCTGTGGTAAAGGTGTCCCTGGGCAGTGTTCAACTCCTTTCAGAGGGAGAGATTTTTCTAACCCAAAGGGCTGGAGGTATAGGGGTAAGTGTCCATATGGATAGAGGAGTGGGATAAGAAAGAAGGCTTCCTCTCCTGTTCCTACCTTCTACACTTTCGCATATGTATAATCAAAGGAAGGGAGAACAAAGCCACAGTGAGCCAGTGAGAAAGGACACAATCACTGTGGAAGTCTTGAACCAGGTATGGTGGTGTACACCTGTAATCCTAGCACTCTGGGAGGCACAAGCAGAATGATTGCGTGTTCAAGCCCAGCCTGGGCAACTTAATAACTTAGCAAGACTCTGTCAAAAGAATAAAAGGGGATGAGCGGGGTGGAGACAGAATTTGGTACAGAAGCCCTGGCAAAATATCTTTTAAAGTCTTCACCAGGTAGTCAGGAATATAACTCAGCAGCACAGCCCCTGCCTAGCAAGCACAAAGTTGTGAGTTCAATTCCTGGTACCAAAAAAAAAAGGTTGATGTTTAAAGTCCTCACCAGACATACGAATCCTCCCTCACATATCAGCGAGTAGTTGATGTTGATCTGCCTTTCTAGGAACACTTTACCTAAAGCCATTCTGCATCACTGCAGGTGGAGTCTGCACAGCCTGCACTAGGGCTGTCCCACTGAAAACGACAGTTGAAGTGCCTAGCACTTGATTGTTTATCACTCCATCTGTACTCCATGCTTTTTTTTTTTTTTTGGTACCGGGGATCGAACTCATGACCTTTCGCTTGCCAGGCAGGCGCTTAAGCCACTGACCTAAATCCCCGGCCCAGTAGTCCATGCTTTTTAAGCAGAAATCTTCTGACTGGATTTCCGAAACACTGAATGATTTGCCCTGCGACCCTTATCTGCTTCCACATTCCATTTCCTTCTCAGCTCCCTTTTAATCTTTCTTTTTGGTTGCTAGAAATCGAGATAAATATGCTGGACGAGAAGCTGATCAAGTTTCTGGCCTTGCAGAGAATACATCAGCTTTTTCCCTCTCGGGTCCAAGCTTCACCAGGCAGTGTTGGGACACATCCGATGGCTTCCGGAGGGCACCACACAGAAGGTGGGCATGCACATACCTGCCACCATATGTATGAATAATCATCTTGCCTCCATGGAAAATTCCAGCTTTTGGTAGCGTAAAGCACCCTGTGAGTCTTTGGTGGGATTAATAAAGTGCTATGATTTTTTTTTTTCTTAGAGCAGGAGTGAGATGACAACCACAGCTTTCTGATCAGACTCCGGGAAGTCAGCTATAACCTACTTTCATACAAGGTCACTATAAGACAGCAAAGCAGCTACCAGTCAGTTAGGGATGATGACAGAGGCCTGTACTTCTAGCACTCAGGGAACCTGAGGCAGGAGGATCACAAGTTCTAGTCCCACCTGGGCAATTGAGTGACTTACTATGACACTGTCTCAAAAGAAAAGGACTGCAAGGGGTTGGGGATGTAGCTCAGTGGTAGGGCTCTTGCCTTGCATGTAGGGGCCCTAGGATTGATCCTCAACACCACACACACACACACACACACACACACACACACACACACACACACAAAAGACTGAGTGTAGCCCAGTACAAAGGTCCTGGGTTCAATCCCTAGTACCAAAATGGTAGCTACCAGTACCACAGGGTATATGTGGTATGCTCTCTGCTTAATTGCTTTAAAGCTTCCAGTGATACAAACACCCCACTGTGCCATAGGTTCCTCACCACTGTCCTATATGCTAATGCATTTCCTGAGGGCCATGTACCAAATCAGAAGCTTCATTTTTTCCCCCCTCATGTCTTTTGTTTGGGGGTAGGGATTAAAGCCAGACACTCATGCTGCTAGGCAAATGCTTTACCACTGAGCTACATTCCCAGCCCAGAATGTGCATGTTAACAGAAGCCATAGGCAGTTTGTGTGCACATTAAAGCTTGAGAAACACCCATCCATGCCTTCTGTTCTTATTCTCCCTTTAGTATCTGCAGGAATGTCCCTGCTCAGCCAACCAGCAAGCAGCCCAGGAGCTTACTATACTGACATTCTTGAATTCTGTGGCCATCTTCACAAATGGTCCTCCTTACCCATATTGGAAATGCTGTGGGTAGGGACACAAGGTCTCACCCTGGAGCAGTTCAGTGTCAGACATGAGTCATCCAATGGGATTTTCTCCATGCCACAAGCCAAAGGTCCGGGTTTTGTTATTTTATGTTTGAGTTATACAATTCTAAGTGTCTGAATGGTCCTGTCCTGGTGTTTGTCTTACAGTGCAAAGAAAGGAGGTACAAGCCCGAGCTGTGTTCTACCCACTTTTAGGGTTGGGAGGCGCTGTGAACATGTGCTATCGAACCCTCTACATCGGAACAGGTGAGCCAGTCAGAGCCGAGGGAGTCACTGGATGTCTCAAGCTCTACCCATCAGCCCTCTTACCCTCAGAAACTAGAAAGGTGGGAGGAAAGTCCTCTCCGAGTTGATGGGTTTAATCCAGATTTTCCAACAAGTGACAGCAAGAAAAGCAGTTGGGTGCTTTCCTCACACGAGCCCTTTTGTTCTGCATGTGCCTAGCGTAACACTGAGGATAAAAGTCAGCTGTGACTGCTGCTTTGCAGCATTGAGGAAAACCCCAAGGAGAAGACGAATGCTTGTCTTCAAAAATGATGGCCTTCATATACCCAGCATTGAGTTAGCCCTGCATTGGCACAGAGCAACAGACAGATTAACTTTAGCCTAGGAATTTCTTTCTCAGGTAATATAAAACCTTGCACCGCAGCGCTGTGTTCTCATGGAAATACCCCATCCTCTTCAGTAACTCACTCTTCCGGGCAGCAGTCACATGTTGTAAAGTAGGTCAGTTAGCAGGGGCAGCTTTTAGCAGAGGATTGGAAAAGGCATCTAATTTTATTCAAAAATAAGGGAAGGTCCTGACTACCTGCCCCTCGACGTTTCCACTACCACCCACCCAGAAGCTAACTCCTTTCCTCTCCCTCTTCCCCAACACATACACCTGATAATCAGTTTTCTCCTTTCCTTCTTGCTGCTTTGCAGGAGCTGACATGGATGTGTGCCTTACAAACTATGGTCATTGTAACTACGTGTCCGGGAAGCATGCCTGCATATTCTATGATGAGGTGAGAAATGGAGATGGGCTGGGAGGAAGCTTTCGCAGCCTAAGGCTGCTCCCTCTTACCAGTTTTTGTTCACTATCCTGGGGGTAGGGGGATCCTCTCTTCCTTCCCTACCTAGAAGAGAAAAGAATGTTGGTGTAAAAGGGTAGCCTACAATAGGCACCTGCTTTCGGGAGCAAGGCTATCATTTCAGCTGAGGTTGGTCAGAGGCACAACAGGGGAGTCCCCCCTGGGGGAGGATATAAAAGGAAGCTGAGCTCTGGATGCGTCCCTGTGGGTTTCATCATCATCTGCCTCTAATGCCATATCAACAAGAGCCAGTGGTGAGGAGGCAGAAGAATGGAGCAGAGGGCGGGGACACTAGGAACTAGACAGGTATACCTGGGGAAGTGGGTCTTGCCCCATTCTGAAAGGTCGGGGCCCTAATTGGGGAAGAACATGAATAGTCCCTAGATAGAGCAGCATAGCCTTCTCTGTGTGTCCTTTCTCCCCTTAGCTCCAGGCCCCACACAACAGACCACACATCTTATCTTCCCTCCTCCTCTTCAGAATACCAAACATTATGAGCTGTTAAACTACAGTGAGCATGGGACAACGGTGGACAACGTGCTGTATTCCTGTGACTTCTCTGAGAAGACCCCGCCAACCCCCCCAAGCAGTATTGTTGCCAAAGTGCAAAGTGTCATCAGTAAGTTGGAGCAGAGGTCTGTGGTCACAAAGCTGAGGCCTCTGTTACAGTGGTTCTGCCATGCTGCCAGTGACCTGTAGTCTCTGCTTCCCAGTCCCATTGACTAGGCTGTCTTTATTCATGGGTTCAGGGGAGGCCACAGAAGCAAGTGCCTAGCACCTACATGTATACACAGCACAGACACCTTTGGGGACTTGAGGCTCCACCAGCCCTTTCCGAGTGTCCCTTACCTCTACTCATGTAGCAGTTGGAGTGAGAGTCACAGGAGGGCTGGTCCTGGCTAGCAGTCGAGAGGGTCAGCCCACTGGTCCTCTGCTATGACCATCTTTTTTTTTTTCCTTTCCCAAGGGCGCTGCCGACATCAGAAACAAGATGAAGAGCCAAGTGAGGAGGTAGCCATGATGAGTTCCCAGGCCCAGGGGCCGCAGCGGAGACCCTGCAATTGCAAAGCCAGCAGCTCAAGCTTGATCGGGGGCAGTGGGGCCGGCTGGGAGGGCACGGCCTTACTGCACCATGGCAGCTACATCAAGCTGGGCTGCCTGCAGTTTGTCTTCAGCATCACTGAGTTTGCGACCAAACAGCCCAAAGGCGATGCCAGCCTGCTGCAGGATGGGGTCTTGGCCGAGAAGCTCTCTCTCAAGCCCCACCAGGGCCCTGTGCTGCGCTCCAACTCCGTTCCCTAGGGCCAGTGGCCACCCCGCCACCAGCCTATATACCCGCCGAAGACTCCTGCAATGCAAAAATGTACACAAACCAAGCCTGGGTGTTTTCTATACTCTACCAGAAATCCTTCAACTACAATCTTTGCATGAAATGAAGAAAACTTTTGACTGTTTTTTAAAAATCCTTTTTCTTTTCTCAAGTTCTAGGGGGCATTTGCACATATATTTGTACTCAACATTTCATGGGAAAGCGGCAGACCCGAGCTGAGGAACAGTGTGGGCAGGGAAGGGAAGACCTGTGGTCTGGACTCTTCTTCCAACACAAGCCCTTCCCCCCACCTCCTGCTCCCCCCCCTCGCCCGCCGTTGTAAAATAATCAGAAACTTGTTCTATTTTGTGGCAGTGACAATAGTTTTATATTAAAAGAAAAAAATACAGTTTTCATACAGCAAAATCTATACAATATCATTGTTTTATTTAATATAAAGATCGCTACCCACCCTCTTTCCATGGTTCCCACCCTCAAGTTACTTTCCCTTTCTGCAGCAGTTGCACTACAGGTAGCTACTGTGTATTATGGACAAATAAGAAATGAATTCTTTTTCTGGCTGTCCATCTATTTTATTTCAAATAAGGAAAAGTGTATTTGGATTTTGTGTAAATACATCTAGTGATGACATTTTTTCAATGTTTTTAAAAACTGTGTACAGTACTACATGTGTTAGAATGTTTTCTCAAATTGTCTATTGTAGCAAAAACGTTTTGTCGTAAACCTGTTTCGTCTCCTTTTTTTGTTCTCTTGCCACTTTCTCCTCTTCCACCCCAGCTCCCTCCTCTCCTCCCAACCCTACAACTAGTACCAATGTACATAGTAATTGTAATGTTTTAGACTTTACAGAAACTTTCCTGTATTCTGTATATAAAAAAAAAATACTTCAAATTATGTTTTCTGCCTGTCTGTCCTGCCTGTCATCACCCTCAGAGGGGACCCTTCTTGTGCATTGGGGGACCCTTTAAAAAGGGTAAGAGGTCTCACTCCCAGGAACTCAGTTCCCAAGGGTGGGTTAGGAGAGAAGGGAGGTGTTGGAGATGAGTGAACCTAGGCATGGTGCAGGGCAGGAGAAGAGTACTGTTTCTCTGGAGGACCCTAATGTAATGAAATCTGATCACTGGTCCTAACCATGCCACTTCCAGTTACATGACTTGAAATTGTAACTGCCAATCCATCGGAAGACAAACCTGCCTTACCTTAATTCTAAAGCCCTAGGATGCCCATTAAACCAAACTCCTCCATTCTAGGTCTTGAAGTTTTGAATATAGTCTAGCCCCAACATAGAGAACACCTATCAGTATTCCAACACTTTTTTCCCTCAACAACTGGGGGTCAAACTCAGCTTTGTGCAGATTGGGCAAAGCCTTGAACATAAGTTCAAAATCCTACCTCAACCTCTGAAATAGCTGGGATGAAATGCGGGCCCCATTCTGGGTTCCAGCACCATTTGAGCAGGTAGTACAGCCTTGTGTATTAGGATTTTGCCTTAGGGTTAAAGAATGACTATTCCACCCATATTTATAATTGTACTCCTGGGCCCTTAGGGCAGGAAACACCCCTGGTGCCTCATTTACCTATGTTTTGTCTCCAGTCTGCACCTCAGTGTTTCCAAGGGTGCCCACACTGCTGAGGACCACCATAAGTGCCAAATGTAGATGATAAATTATACTGGCTTTCTCAGGCAAGGTCATGCCAAAGCACCTGGCTGGATGTGCCCTTATGCATGCCTCCCAAGCTGGCCCTGCCCATCTCGTCATCATACTCACTTCTTCCATTGAATACAGTCTATGTACTACTAAGAACCAGTCTAGAAATAAATTTCCTCCTGAAAAGCGGTAGCAGCTGCTACGTCAGCAAGGGTGATGACAGCCAGGTGTGACACACTCCTGTAATCCCAACACTCAAAGGATCCCCATGAGTTCCAAGCCAGCCTGTACTACATAGCTAGACCCTGTCTCAAAAAAAAAAAAAAAAAAAAAAAAAAGTGACAGGAGGGGGCAGGGAATGACTGTAAATCCTGATAGCCTTAGCTCCTGCTATCTTGGGTGCTGTCACATCCCTGGCCTGTACAGGTAGAATAGAGAAAAATCCTGAGGGCCGCATGTGAGAATGAGAAATTGAAAGATTTGTTCATCGGGTAAGGCCTCTTAAGACTGAACTCAAAAGACACAAGCTCATTCATACATACTCCTCTCCAGAAGGGAGGAACTCTGCTACAGACTCACACCTACGATATGATGTTCATTCAGCACAGGCGTTGGTGGAAACTCCAGACACATGCACATGTCTGGAGAGACTGCCGCCGGAACAGGCACAGACACCTACGAGGTGCTTACCCGGGCACACAGACACAATCCAGAGACAGGAACAACGCAGTGGGTGACCCACCAGCCATTCGCACACATACAGACGACGCAGAGGCGTGTGCAGACTTAGCCGGCATTCCCACGGGCCCTGGGGGCGCAGGCCCACTAGGGTGGAGGGAGTTCCCACAGGCATACGCCTGGGGGCGCTCCCAGGGCGCAGACGCACCTACTCACCTCGCAGGTGTTCAAACAGGAACATCGCCAGAGGACGCAGACGCACGCCTAGGGGGCGCTGCAGGACGCACACGCACGCACACACACCCGTCCGCCTCCGCCTTGGCAAGAGAGGCCGAAGCGCGCGGCGTCCTTCCAGGCCTGTACAAGGCGGGGTGGAAGCCGCCGCGCGGCGATCCAAGGCAGCTCCGGGCTTGGGCGGGAGCCGGGAGGCTCTGCGCCATGGAGGCGCTGCTGCTGGGCACGGGGTTGTTGCTGGGTGCCTACATACTCATCTACTACAACCTGGTGAAGGCCCCGCAGTGCGGCGGCATTGGCAGCCTGCAGGGCCGAACGGCCGTGGTCACGGGTGAGTGCGGCCGTGCACGCGTGCAGGAGGGCGCGGGAGGCCAGGCGGCGGTCCCCAGGCTCAGCTGGTTCCCGCCCACTTCCCGCAGGCGCCAACAGCGGCATAGGCAAGATGACAGCACTGGAGCTGGCGCGCCGGGGAGCGCGGGTGGTGTTGGCCTGCCGCAGCCGGGAACGTGGGGAGGCTGCTGCCTTTGACCTTCGCCAGGTAAGGAAAAGCGGGGACGGGAGCGGGGGACACACAGAGGGGCAAGACACTTGGGAATCCAGTTCCTGAGAGGAGTAAGCAGCCCGGTGCATAGAATGTTCTTGTCCCATGGGGAAAGGATACCAGAATGAAGTTGGGGAGAAGGCTTCCAGCAAGTAGGAATTGCTGCTCTGAAACATTTAAGGATCAGTAGGCATTAGGTTAAGCAGGAAAGGGAACAGCGTTTGCAAAAGCCCTGAGGCTAGAGTCTGATTCAAGAAACTGAAGGGAAAAAAGTTGAGTCTTAAGCACAAGAACTGTAAAATTGGGAAAGTAAAGAGGCTTTGAGCCAGGGCCAGGTTCATTAAAGATATCATTGAGGAGCCTGGACTTTCTAGAATGGACAGTGGAGATCAGGAAGCGGTCCTCAGGGGGGTCTGGCCTGTAAGAATAACCTTTTGGAATGAAGCCTTTGTGGCTGTTATTTATACCTGGACTGAAGGAGGAAAGAGTGAGTGAGAGGAGACCAATGAAAAGTCTATTACAGATTTTAGGGTGATAATGGGGTGAGGGGATACTAATAATAATAGCAAATACCTACCCAGTACTAACTGCAGGTTTTTTACATATATTAACTCAATGCTCACAACAGTTCTATGAGATAGGGACTATGGTACTGTTATTCCCATTTTACAGTGAGAAAATCTAAAGCGCAGAGCAGTTAAATATCTTACCCAAAGTCACACTCCATGGAGAGGCAAAGTCGGGATTGGAATCTGTTATTCATTCCACTCAAATGTGCAGAGGCGGGTTTCAGTAACAGTAAGCAGTGGACTCTCAGAAGTGTGTCCCTGGGAAGAGGGAAGAGGAGAGAGGTGCTTGGTGACAATCCCAGCCCTTGCCGCTCTACAGGAGAGTGGGAACAATGAGGTCATCTTCATGGCCTTGGACTTGGCCAGTCTGGCCTCGGTGCGGGCCTTTGCCACGGCCTTCCTGAGCTCTGAGCCTCGGCTGGACATCCTCATCCACAATGCCGGTGAGGGGCAGCAGGCCCTGTGGTGGGGCGGAGGGCACCAGGGGCCAGGAGACACATGGGAAGGATCCCCCTACTCCCTTCTCAAAGATGGGGATGCTGCAACCTTCAGGGCTCTTTCCGGAGCAGTGACTGACACTTAGCCTCTGCCACAGGGATCAGTTCCTGTGGCCGGACCCGGGAGGCCTTTAACCTGCTGCTTCGGGTGAACCACGTCGGCCCCTTCCTGCTGACACATCTGCTGCTGCCCCGCCTGAAGACGTGTGCCCCCAGCCGTGTGGTTGTGGTATCTTCAGCTGCCCATCGGCGTGGGCGCCTCGACTTCACCCGCCTAGACCGCCCCGTGGTGGGCTGGCAGCAGGAGCTGCGGGCATATGCCGACAGCAAGCTGGCCAATGTGCTGTTTGCCCGTGAGCTCGCCACCCGGCTTGAGGGCACAGGTGTCACCTGCTATGCAGCCCATCCAGGTAAGGCTTGGCTTTTTGCTCCTCCCATCCTCTGCTCTCACAGCCTATCACTGAGTGAAAGGATCTCAGAGCAGGAAGCAGGCATGTCCAAGGAGAGATGTGGTCCTCGCTGATCTTGGTACTAGGCTCTCCTCATCTGGGTACTTCCTGCCACACCACAAGCTTGGATGCTGACCACTGGGAGGGGCATGGCAAGAATAAGACCTGGGTTCTCTCCCCACACATCCATCTATATTGATGGAACTGACTGTAAGATGATAATGGTGATGATGACAGTGATGATAGCTGATAATTATTTACTCATTCATAGAGCATTTACTAAGTAGCTGCTACATATCAGGCATTATTCATGGTGTTAGGATTGTAATGATAAACAAAATGAAGACTGGCCCAGGGGTATGCCTCAGTGGTAGAGCTTGTGCTTAGCATGCACAAGGCCTGGGATTCAATCCCCAGCATGTACACACACACACACGCACACACACACATACATGCATACAAAAATAAAATAAAATAAAATAAAATAAAATAAGGGCCCTCTCCTCATAAAGTCTGCATTCTACTTTGGGAGAGGGAGAGATAGCTGATAAATATACGTGTAACAATGACATGTGGTAGGAACTTTGGGAAAAGATAAAACAGGTTAAGGGGAGTTTGAAATGCAAGGAGGTACTGTTTCATGAGTGGCAGTCAAGGAAAACATCTGCAAATGTGACATCTGAACAGAGCCCTGAAGGAGATGAAAGGTGAGGCAAGTGTCTTTCTGGAAAAAAGCTCAAAAAGAGCAGGGAGCAAATAGCAGGCTCATGTGGCTAGAACAAAGTAAGGGGAGGAGTGATGAACAATCAAACTGTAGAAACGGCTGGGTCATGAAGGGTTTGAAGGTTCACTTTAACCATTTTGGCTTTACTCTGAGACAATTAATGCATAGACTCATCCTTGCCTCTAGAAAATATATTACACCAGGACAGCAAGCTCTGCCCGTCTTGTGTTATCGTACTGCATTTTACATAATCATTGCCTAAGACTCATTAGTAACAGTGATAATAATAATCACAACTAATCTTTTTGTTTTGGTTTGGTTTTTTGAGACAGGCTCTTCCTATGTAGTATAGGCTGGCCTTGAGCTTGTTTATGTAGCCCAGGCTGGCCTTGAACTTGCAATTCTCCTGCCTCTGCCTCCTAAGTGCTGGGATTACAAATGTGTGCCACCATGCCTTGCCACAGCTAACCTTTATTAAGTTATTATTACAACTTCACATCCCTAACATCCAAAACATTTTCTAATATACCACAGGTTCTTTTTGTTGTTGTTTTGAGAGAGACTATAGCTTTGTAGGTCAGACTGGCCTTGAACTCAAGATCCTCTTGATTCAGCCTCCTAAGTGCTTGGATTACAGGTGTATACTGTACCACATTGTGCAGCCCACCATAGGTCTTTCTTTCTTTCTTTCTTTCTTTGTTGTGTTTTGTTTTGCTTTGTTTTTGTTTGGGGATGTTTTGTGTGTGTGTGTGGTACTGTGACTTGAACTTAGAACCTTCACACTGAGCTCCATTCCCATCCTTTTTTTACTTTTCTGTTTTGAGATGGAGTATATTCATTTCAGGTGCCCATTTTTGGTAAAGTGCCCGAGCTGGGCTCAAACTTCCCATCCTCCTGCCTCAGCCTTCCAGGGTACTAGGATTATATATATGCATGCCCCATCATGCCTGGCTCCACATAACTTTTTTTTTTCCTTTCTGAGACAGGGTCTTGCTAAGCAGTTCAGGCTGGCCTTGAGCTCACCTTGTAGCCCAGGCTGGTCTTGAACTTGCGACGATACTCCTGCCTCAGCCTCCTAAGTGGTGAGATTACAGGCGTGCACTACTACACCTGGCCTTCCACATAGCTTCTTTTTGGGGGGCGGGGGTAGCGGGGATGGAACTCATAACCTGGCGCTTGCCTGGCAGGTGCTTGTACTGCTGAGCTAAACCCCTAGCTCCCACATAGCTTCTTAATACTGGTTAAACAAAGGAACAGTGTTCAAGATACAAGAAAAATGGAGATTGGGAGGCAAGGTACACAGTATTATCAAAATCTGGGAGATGAGGCTATACAAGCAGTTTGGATAGAGGGAAAGAGGAGTCCTGCAGAAAATGAACAAAGTCAGCTTGAGGGGAACCTGGATGCCTGCTAGATAATTTCTGGTTTTTCTGGACCCAGATTCTGTCCCTTATTCCCCTGCTAGCTTTCTTTCTAATCCGTATTCCCTGGGCCCTCACCCACCATCTTCCCATTGCCATTCTTTCTTCATATCCATAGGACCTGTGAACTCGGAGCTATTCCTGCGCCATGTTCCTGGATGGCTGCACCCACTTTTGTACCCACTGGCTTGGCTGGTGCTCCGAACACCCAAAGGGGGTGCCCAGACACCACTGTACTGTGCACTCCAAGAGGGCATTGAGCCCTTCAGTGGGAGATATTTTGCCAACTGCCATGTGGAAGAAGTGCCCCCAGCTGCCCGAGATGACCGAGTAGCCCACCGGCTATGGGAGGCCAGCATGAAGCTAGCAGGGCTTGGGGCTGAGGAAGAGGAGGAGCCTGATGAAGAACCCCAGCTGGAAGACCTAGGAACCCCATCTTCACTGAGCACTCCCAACCCCAAGGAGCCCACAGTTTCTGAAACCTCATCCCCTGGCCCTCCAAGATCACCAGACTTGTCTAAGGTGACCCACCGAATTCAGGTGAAAGCTGAGCCTGAACCCCAAGTCTCCTAACCCCCTGGCCAGGATGCTCTTCGTGGCACTCCTTGACCCTTGGAAACCACAGCTGTGTGTTAGGCCATGCCCTGGGCACTGGGGGCTTTGCCATGTTTACCTCCATGGTTACTTTCTGGGGGCTCTGGGTGTGTCCTGGAAGGAAATATTTCTTTCTGAGAAGGACAGAAACCTCATTCAGGAGTGGAGAGTAACGTGCTTCTTGGGAATTTGAATTTCAGATGTCCAGGCCCTACCCTGGGTGATTCAAATCAGATCTGGGACAGAGCCAAAGGAATTTGTGATTTGATGCACTGCCAACACTGAGAAGGTCTGAACTGAGCCCTTTGTAACAATCTAGATAGGTAGTTGCCTCATTTTGGCCGGGCATGGTGGTGCCCGCCTCCGATCCCATCAGCCTATAAAGGCTGAGGCAGAAGGATCACTGAGTTTGAAGCCATCCTGAACCATGCAGCAGGACCTTGGCTCCAAAGAAGTTACACACACACACACATTTTACAGAGCTGGGATAAGGTCCCCAGGAAAAGTCTTGCCCAAGGACTAAACCAGTAAAAACAAGACTGCAATTTGAGCCCTGGGGTCTACCACCAGGACTCACTGCTGTAAGGTGGATGTCCCCAGGTGGAGCGGGACAGTGGTTATCGAGGTGTCCCAAGGAAGTAGGGAAATGCTCTCCGTGGTGCCTTATGGCTGGGTCCCTTAGGGTGGAGTCCCCTGTAATAAATTGGGTTGACGCTTTGGGCTCGTGCTGTCTCCTGCCTCTCTCAACATGCCGGCCCCGCCCTCCGTCGCCACACTTCCGGCGGGCCTGCGACCACAGAGGGGCGCTCGGGGTGGCGGGATAGGCTGGGCGCGGCCGGCGCTGCGGACGGGCTGCTGCTGTCTGGTCCGTGCGGCGAGGGCTCTGCGTCCCCCCACCACCGGCGCCATGGGCAACTGCCACACGGTGGGGCCCAACGAGGCGCTGGTGGTTTCAGGTAAGGGAGCGGCAAGGGAGGTGGGTCCTGGGGTGCTGGAGCGGGGCGCGGGGCGGAGACTGGGAAGGGCAGGGCCGGCGAAGGGCTCCAGGGTTGGGGGCCGTGGTCGGTGCACGGCGTGTTGGGGCTGGGTCTCCAGCAGCTCCGGGCCGCACCTGAGACCTCTTACCGGAGAGACCCCCGTACACCCCGCTGTCCAGGCTCTGAGCCATTGGGCACCCACCAGCGGCTCCTCCTCCTTCTGCGTTTCTTCCTGTGTTTATTCCTTTCTTTTTCTCTAGCCAGGGCCTCCCCCGTATAGTACGCCGCCATGGGCTTGGGGGTCACGCACTGGAGCCTTGGAATTCCGGGTGGGAGGGGACCAGTGGTTCCTTGGAACACAGTTTGGCGGGTTTCCAGCGCCCAGGAATTGGCGGGGGGAGGGGACAGCTCTAGAGGGCAGGTGTCTACACGGAGAGACGTTCAGAGACCTGGGTTGTTTCTCCTGCACGGTCAGACCCGTTAGTTCCGAGCAAGCTGGAGCTTGCTGGGGTTACTGGCATTGCCCGCCCTGAAAATGTGGGTGCGGCCTCTACAGGTTGGGAAACCCGGCTCTGGCCTGTGCCACTACGGATTGCAAAATGCTGCAAGCTCCAGAACGTCTGTCTAGGTGGGGCTTGGGCACTGCAGCCCTGGGAACGGGTGTGCATCTCTCTTTAAGACTGCTGTTTACATTCGTATATTTGGGATATCTCAGGAGGTAGCTTAAAGCCTTTCAAGCCCCCAGAATGTGCAGTTCCTGGTCACCAAGAGTGGGGGAACAGTGCTGTTCCCTGACAGCTTGGAACCCTGCAGCTGTGGGAATCCCCAGCGACCATAATCAGCGCAGATTTTCAGCGCGTGCAGAGCAAGTAGAAGCCTTGAGCCACAAATGATAGCTTCCCACCCCTGGTAGATATGATAAAGACATTGGGAAGCTTCACCCCAAAACGTAGCCTTAGGCTCAGTTTATGTCTCAGAACCAGGCTCTTCACAATCCAGAACTCTGCTCCTCTGAGAGAGGGAAGATACCCCACAGACACACACCTCTGAAGACCAGAAGAGCCCCGGAGAGCACTAAGGCCAGTGTGCTCTCCTATACCGGTCCTGTCTCCCAGCCTCTACCTTAGAGAAACCAGAATTTACAGTGCACCTTTTCGTGCGGGATTTCTTTCAGGAAACCCATACTCCGGATTGAGGGGACAAAACTTCCATTCTTACCTTGTGGATAATCTTGAGTGTATAGTGTGAGAGGAGCCCCTAACATAAGCTGCTCTTTACCTTCCGTTTGCTAGGAACCATTGGCGAGTGCCACCTGGGGGGCTATTTTGGGAATGAGGAGAAACCTTGCTAACAGCTGGGGGTGCTGGAGTCAAAGGAGGGAGAGAAAAAAGGATAATGCCTGGCATAATGGTACATTGCGATTTGAGCCAATCAAGCAGAGATGCAGCTCTGTTTTACCCATAATCTCCCTCCAAGGAGAGCTCAGCAGCTACTCCCAGCCCTGCTCACTTTGGTCTCCTGTCCTCTTGGACCTGCAGCTAAGCCCAGCGGGATCTCCTTCAGCCTAGTTTCAGGAGTATGTTGGCGAATTGCATGGTCATCTTTTCTTTTTTCTTTTTTCTTTTTTTTTTAATTGGTACTGGGCAATCGAACTCATGACCACACAGTTGCAAGAAAGACACTTATGCCAGTGAGCTAAATCCCCAGCCCAGTTATTGAGGCAGAGTCTCAATATGTAGCTCAGGCTGGCCTTGAACTCTGTAGCCCAAACTGGCCTCAAATTTGCAGCAATCCTTCTGCCTCAGCCTCCATACTGCTGGGATTACAGGCTTGCACCACCATGCCAGGCTACATTTATGAACGTTTTGAGGAGAGATCTTTAGGCTTTGTTAGACTACTAACAGGACTTGTGGCTCAAAACAGGCTAAACCAGCAGGACATAGAGATAAATGCCTATAATATCAACACTCTGGGAGGCTGAAGCAGGAGAATCATCAGTAACAAAAAGAGAGGATGTAGTAGCTCAGTGAAAAGGCCCTAAATTCAATCATTAGTTTAAAAAAGGGAGGATGGTGCGAGGATATAGTTCAGCAGCATAAGCGCCTGCCTGGATAACACAGGGTTGTGAGTTCAGTTCCCAGTGCCAAAAATAAATAAATAAATGGAGTGGAGAGGTATGATATGGTCTTCCTTTCCAGTAGGTGGAAGGTGAGAGAGGCACGGAAGAGAAGAGAGATCTGGAAAAGCAATAATGGGCTTTGTGTTGGGAGGAACGAAGAGGGTAAACCAGAGGTTCTCCCCAGGTATTTTGTGCTATTGCAGTTTGAATAAAGACAGAGCAAGGAAGAGCAACCTGGGTTTAAAAAGGTGAGCTAAAGTCAGGCATAGTGGCACACAGCACTCAGGAGGCTGAGGCAGGAGGATTGCCGTGAGTTTGAGGCCGGCCAGAACTACATAGTGAGACCCTGTCTCAAGAAAAAAAATAAAAAGGATAAAGTGCAATAAAATTAAGAGAAGATCTCAAAATGAGTGAAAGCTAGGGAGGTCAGGGAAGAGGCATCAGATTGTCCCCTTAGTGGGTGGTGGCTGAGTGACCAGGAAGTTTTGAAGAAAATGCATTCCAGGGGAGGAGCTTGCTGGAACCTGGGCGCTGGTCAGTCCCCGCTTCCTTTGCTGCCCCTGGATCCTGGCTTGTTGCCTTTGGCTAGGCCTAACTTGAGCTCTGCAGCCTGCTCCCAAGGTCAGAGGCTAAGTAAAGGTGCCCTGGACTCCCTCTTCTACTACTTTCTCCCACAATACATTGAGAAGTCCCTGGAGCAGGCCAAAGACAGCTATGCCCCAGCTTCACCAGGACAGAAGATGTGAAATAAACTATAGTTTTGGGGCCTTTTCCAGTTTCACTTAATCCCAAAATGGCTTAGGTTTCAGATTGACTGCCTGTCCTCAGAGGCCTCTTTTGCAACACCCCCCAGAACAGAGAAGCCTGAAAAGCTTATCTTAGGGCTGGGGATTTAGCTCAGCGAGTAAGCGTGCCTGGAAAGTGCGAGGTCATGAGTTTGATCCCCAGTACCAAAAAACAAAGGAAAAAATGCTTACCCTGAACAGGAGCCCTGTGCATAGGGATTTAGCCCCAGGGAACCATTGTCTGCACTACTAAGACCTGTGGTATGGCTACAAGTTGAGTATCGCTCGTCAGAAATGCTTGGGACCAGAAGTGTTTTAAATTTCAGGGTTTTTTGTACTTTGGAATGTTATACATAATGAGATATCTTTGCCTATACATAATGAGATGGCTTAGGGATAAGACACAAATCTGAACAGTAAATTTATTTGTTTCATGTACATCTTATACACATAGCCTGAAAGTGATTTGATAAAGTAGTTTAGTATGCCAGCATTTTAACTGCACTGATTCACAGGTCAGGTGTGGAATTTTCTAACTGTACCATCATGTTGACGCTCAGAAGTTTCTGTTTTGGCTGGGTGTGGTGGTTACATACCTGTAATCCAGCTGCTTAGGAGGCTGAGGCAAGAAAATCATGAGTTCAAGGCCAGCAGGGGCAATTTAATGAAATCCTGTCTCAAGTAAAAACGGCTGTGGATGTAGCTGAGTGGTAGAGCTCCCCTGGGTTCAGCCTCCAGTGCTGCAAAAACCAAGGTTTGATTTTAGAGTGATTCAGATTTGAGATTTTTAGATTAGGGGTGTTCAACCTGTATTAACACAGTGGCAAACCCAGGAAACTAAGTTTGCTGCCCATGAGAGTTTTTTTTGTTTTTGTTTTTTTTAAATCAGTACTGGGGATTGAACTCACGACCACATGCTTGCAAAGCAGGCACTTATGCCACTGAGCTAAATCGCCAACCCCTTTTTGTTGTTTGTTTTTTTGATACTGGGGTTGGAACTCATAACCTCCCGCCTGCCAGGCAGGCGCTTATGTCACTGGGCTAAATCTCTGGGGGCCCCATCAGAATTATATGGCAGCTCTCCAAGTTTAGAAGCCCCGGTCACGGTGGTACACACCTGTAATCCCAGTACTCACTCGGCAGGCTGAAGCAGGCGGATTGCTGCAAGTTCGAGGCCAGCCCGGGCTACAAAGTGAGTTCAAGATCAGACTGAACTGCATAGGGAGACTGTCTCAAAAAGACAAAAAACAAAACAAAACAAAACAAAACAAAACAAAACAACCTACCCTTGCCTGACAAGTACAAAGTCCTGAGTTCAATTCCCAGTATTAAAAAAAAAAGGCCAAGGGCTGAGGATTTAGCTTAGTGGCATAAGTGCCTTCCTGGCAAGCACAAGGTCCTGAGTTCAATCCCCGTACCAAAAAAAAAAAAACTATCCATTTGAGAAATGGGAATAGGAGGGTCTTTGTTCCTTTGCTTCAGGACATCTAAACCAAGGCCCCAGTTCTCCATTCTTGTGCCATTGTCTGTTGCAGTCATTGGTCCTACCACTACCCAAACTTGGACTCTAGAAATGCATTGTCCAATGTGGTAGCTGCCCCAGCACTGGAAGCTGAGGCAAGAGAATCACTGTGAGTTCAAGGCCAGCCTGGGCTACCCAATGAGTTCAAGGTCAGCCTAGATTACATAGCAAGACCCTGTCTTCAAAATGAATAAATAAATAAACCTACCAGCGGAGGCACACCCATATAATGCTAGCAGGTTGGGCCAGAAGATAGTAAATTCAAACTCAGCCTAGGCAATTCAGCAAGATCTTGTTCCAAAATAAAAAGTTAAAGAAGGGCTGGGATATAGATGAGTATGAAGCCCTTGGGTTCAATCTCAGTAACCTAAAACTTAATTAATTTAATTAAAATGTATTGGCAGGCATAGTGGCAGGGAGGTCAAAGGAGAAGCATCCTATAATCTGAGCTCTTGGGAGACTAAGGCAGAAGAATCACAAGTTCAAGGCCAGTTTGAGCTATATGACAAGATCCTGTCTCAAAAAAATTCAGATGAAAGCTGGGGATTTTAAAGTGCCTGCCTGGCAAGTGAGAGGTTGTGAGTTCAATCCCTGGTACCAAAGAATTCAAATGAGCTACATTTGAAATACTCAACTGTCACATGTGGCTAGTGCTATCATACTGCAAAATGTTGATAAAGGACATTTTCTACCTATGCAGAGAAAGTTCTTGCACAAGATTGCTCTAGAAGTTATCCATCCATATCCACCATCAGTCCTTGCCTGGGTTACACGTACTCTATCCATTCTCCCTGACTTGGATATCTTCTTTCTCCTTGGCCAAAATGACACTTATTTCTAAAACACTTACTTCGGCAGCACATATACTAAAATGTCAATGTAAAGACAGGCACACATCTATAATTCTAGCACTCAGGAGGCTAAAACAAGAGGGTCACCTCATGTTGAAGGACAACCTTTGCTACATAGTTCAAGGCCAGCCTGAACTGCATAGGGAGACCCGGCCTCAAAAAACCCAAAACAAAAATGCCTAGTCATCTCCTAGCTTAAATCCCTGTGTGGCTCCCTGTCGCTCTCAAACACACGCATGCATGCACACACAATTTGTTGGCCTGTGCAGAAGATACTCTATGATGTATCCTCTTGTCTCTTGTCATGGGTCCTGAGACACAGCATAACTCACCACACAAAACTACCCAGACTCTTGACCTGGAGAGGTACATCTCCTGAAACGTTCATGAAAACCCAAGTTGATGAACATTGAAATGGTATCACTCTGGCTTCATTCCAAATTCCATTTCCTCTAATCCATGTTTCCTGTGTTTGTGTTCGTGTAGGAAAAATGGCCTTGGTTACATTTGTCACCTGATGGAGAATTTGCAAAAATAAATAAATTTTTGCCAAACATTTCTGTTTGTAAACCAAATTGTTTGCAAACAAATGCAATGGTGAACCAAGGCACTACTGTATTTTTTTTGCACTACACGTTAACTGTGTCTCCAGTTTTTACTAAAGGTTCCTTGATCTTGATGAATCATTTTGGCATTAACAGAAGAGTTCATTATAAGAATTCCAGGAGTTGATTTTCCTCATGTGAATGGAGAACACGCTGAGTATGTCCACAACCCGAATCTGGGTTGGTGGCTGAATTAGCCATCTGTTGAGTTCATATGCAATTTTCAGCAATTGCTTTCTTGTGAAGCCTTTCCCTTGCTTCTCAGATCTCTTGTTAATACCACAGGTGGGGGCCAGGCTGGGGATTTAGCTCAGTGGCTTAAGCACCTGCCTGGCAAGCGAGAGGTCTTGAGTTCTATCCCTGGTACCAAAAAAAAAAAAAACACCACAGGTGGGCCTTAGTTTGCTTTGGGAGGTTCCTTTGCCATGGCTGCCATCAAACCCATGGCCCTGTACATCCTAAGTGCCCTGCCACTAAGCTGCGTTCCCAGCCCAATATTTCACATTTTAATTTAGTTTTGAGGCCCCTCTATCTATTCCCACAAAGGGAGCAGAGTCACTCTGAACTCTCCTGGGATAGAGCACCAGTCTTACTAAGATGTGTCTGCCAAGCTGGAAGTGATGGTGCACACCTGTCAGTCCTGTACTTGGAGGCTGAGGCAGAAGGATTGCCAGGAGTTTGAAGGCAGTCTGGGCTTCATGGAGTTCAAGGCCACCCTGAATTACACAGGGAGACCCTACCTCAAAAGAAAAGGAGGGGAGAGTTTTGGGGTGGCATTTACCTAGCATGTGTGAGGCTGTGGGTTCAAAAAAAGGCTCTCTCCAAACAGACCCCCCCTATAGCACCCCCTATGTCCCTCTGTCTGGCCACTGTAATAGCAGGTATGCCCCGTGGTATTATAATCATCCCAAGAAAATGCCTCTTCCTCTTAGTTTCTACTTCAAAGCAGAAACTGCATCTTCTTCTCTCTATATCCTTTGCACAGAAAAAGACTACTTGGGCCAGGGATTTAGCTCAGTGGCTTAAGCGCCTGCCTGGCAAGCGCGAGGTCATGAGTTCAATCCCCGGTACCAAAAAAAAAAAGAAAAAAGAAAAAGACTACTTGTTTGCTGAGTGAATAAATAGTTGAGTGAAAAATTTAAGCTTTTCCAGAGCACCCCTCCTCATTGACCTATTCTGTCCTCTGGAAGCAATTTGTCTTAGTCACTTTGGTGGGGGGTACTAGGGCTCGAACTCACGATCTCGCGCTTGCCAGGCAGGCGCTTAAGCCACTGAGCTAAATCCCCGGCCCAACTTTCTTGACAATAGATAAAATGGCTAACACCCACAACTTAAAGAAAAAGATTTATTTGGACTGACATCTGTAGTCCATGGTGGGCCAACTCCCAGAGCAGAATCGGCATGGCAGAGGGGTACTGTGGACTAAAAGCTGCTCCTGTCACAGGAACGAACAAACAGACAGAAAGGGCTGAGCCAAGGAGGGAGATACGCCCTTCCAGGTAAAGACCCAGGCAATTGACTTGTCTTGACCAAGCTCCACCTCCTAACAGCAAGTCAGCTATAGCGCCCCTGGGGTGCAGCCTCACCTGTGAGCATACTGGGCTCTTGTTGACATCGAAGTAAACCATAATACCACATTCTGAATTATTCATTGGATAACCTTTGTATGCAAATTGCCTACCAAACTAGATTCTCGGTGCTTTAAGGTCAAGTAGAACATGTCTCCCATCTATGTATAATCTCACCAACTGTCACCCAAGGATAGCTGTTGTCAAGTTGCAGAGCAAAGCTGCAGGTAATGGCACATGCCGAGCACTCTGAGAGGCTTAAGTAGGATGATCTCAGGTTCAAGCCCAGTGTGGCTAGCGTAGCACCTGTATTAGTCACTCTGCCATTACTGAGACAAAATGTGTTATACCTGCAACTTAATGAAAGAGAGGTGGATTTTGGTTCAAAGCTTCAGAGAGTTCAGTCCATAGGCTGGCAAACTCCAAGACAGAAAGGGCATAGTTTAAGGGCAACGTGGAGAAAGCTGCTTACCCCATGGTATCAAGGAAGCGGAAAGAAGTCAGGAGCTGGAAAGAAGAATATACCCTTCCAGAAAAATAGTGAAACAAAATTTTTGTAAATAAGGTGGGGAGAGGGGTTGAAGGGAGGGGATGGGAATGGGAAAAAAGGAAGAAGCAAAATATATCATATCATATCATATCATATCATAGGTACAAATTACCTATGATGAATGTTATCATATATATCTAAAAATGTACCAATAAAATTATTTTTAAAAGCAAAAAAAATCCAGTAGAGCAAACAAACATGATTACAGTATCATTAATACTAGAGAATATTATTTTCATAAATTTATGCAAAAATACTCCAGCAGTCTTAAGCTGGCATTATAGAAGAAAATTCAGCCAGATGTGATGGTGCATTCCTGTAATCCCAGCGCTAGGGAGGCTGAGGCAGGAGAATCATTGTGAGTTCAAGACTAGCCGGGACTACAACGTGAGCTTAAGGCCAGCCTGAGACCTGTCTCAAAAAGACAAAAATAAATAAATAAGAAAATTCAATGGCAAGTTGTTCTCTTTTTTTGTACGAGGGATTGAACTCATAACCTCGTGCTTGCCAGACAGTCACTTATGCTGCTGAGCCCAGCAGGTTGTTCTTTTTCTTCAAGATTTTTTTCTGGGGCCAGGGATTTAACTCAGTGGCTTAAGCACCTGCCTGGCAAGCACGAGGTTGTGAGTTCGATCCCCAGTACCAAAAAAAAAAAAAAAGATATTTTTTCTGTCCCAATACTAGGAAGTTTAACTATAGTTTAAGTCAACATTTCAGTTGACTTTCGTTTAACTTAAAAAGATTCTTATTGTTTAATGCTGGAGGGGCTGTGGGGGAAAAGGAACCCTTCTTCATTGTTGGTGGGAATGCAGATTGGTGCAACCACTGTGGAAATCAGTGTGGAGAGTCCTCAAAAAACTAGGATTGGAGGTTCCATTTGACCCAGCTATTCCCCTTCTGGGTATCTTCCCAAAAGAATTAAAAACATCAGACCACAGTGATATATGTGCACCCATGTTTATAGCAGCACAATTTGTTTTTTTTTTTCATAATTTTATTTAAAGAGGAAAAAACAAAACAAAATAAAACAGAATA
>PVJX010014964.1:9926-43733 GCA_004027295.1 Dolichotis patagonum
TCTCTCTCTCTCTCTCTCTCTCTCTCTCTCTCTCTCTCTCTCTCTCGCCCTCTCTCTCTCTCTCGCCGGTTTCCACTTGCTGCCAGCCGCCATGAACTGTGGCCCTGCCATACCACCCTGCCTTGGAGCCAACTGAGTATGGACTGAAACCTCCAAAAACTGTAAGAAATAAACCTTTCCTTTCCCAACTTTGGGCATCAGGTACTTTGTCTCATCGATGAGTAAAAGGTAACTAAGGCAGCCATCAATGGTGTTTCAGTTTTCCCCCCTCCTTCTTGCTTCCCTTGTGTGCGTGCATGCATGCATGTATGTATGTGGTACTGAGATAAGGGATAGAGACCTGAACCTCATGGTAGGCAAGTGCTTTACTCAGCCATCAATGCAGTTTTGACAGTCTCCTTAATTTAAAATTAGTGATACTAAAGATAAAGAATTCTCTGAAAAACCTTAGGGGGAAAATAATGACTGAGGACTTTAATGTGGTTTTGGAAAGTTTCAGTCTTTGGTGGTTAATAAATTTAAGAATCCATGGTGATCTTATATAACCAGTAATGATAATCCAAATTTTGTAGCCTTCCAAATGGTTCTGTGTAAAAGCAGTAGGTGTTCAACAGAAAGTGTGTTAGTTGAGTATGGTTGTGAAGGTCTGTAGTTGGGAGTCTGAAATTGCTTGAGCCCAGGACTTCATGGTCAACCTGGGCAAAACGTCACCACCAATTACTTTGCTATATAAGATTCTCTTGTAGGCTCTTACAAATCCTAGATGTGTAATTTTAAATGAGAATTTAAGTGTTGCTGTTTTTTTGGGGGGGGAGGAGATAAGGTTTGGCTATGTAGTTCAGGCTGGCCTTGAACTCACTGTGTAGCCCAGGCCTGCCTCAGCCTTCAGAGTACTGGGATCACAGGCATGTGCTACCATGCCTATCAAGATTTTAAGTTTATATGTACTTTAATGTGATTTAATTTTGGATTTAGGGTTCTTTGTAATACGAACTAAAAACTTGTTGCTACCAGTATAAAATACTTAAATGCATTCACATCAGTTGTAATGGTGCATGTCTGTAATTCTAGCACTCAAGAGAATGAGGCAGGAAGATCTCATTCTAGACCAGCCTAGGGCACATAGTGAGCTCAGGGCTGGTCTAGACTACAGAATGAAACCTGTCTCAAAAAACTAAAAAAAGTATTTATGGGATATACATCCAACGTACAATGACAAATAGTATTTGAAGTATCTTCATTTCAGGATTGCAAAGTGTGATATCTATCCTCTTCTGAGATTTCTTATCCTTTTTTTCTTTTCAGAAGTAAAGAGAAATTTTTCATTCACCTATATGTTGCCTTGTATCTAATTTGCAACTTTATGGCAACTAGAATATTACTACAAAAATATTTTAATGTTCTCTTACTCTTTTAGTCTGGTCTAAATAAATAGTATTTTTCTAGTCTAAATAAATAGCATTAAGCATAGGAGCATATTTTAAAATTTAATTTCTGTACTGAAGGAGAGTAAATTTAGCAATACTAGCAAAGCTGTAATTCTTTTCTTTTGGGATACGTCCCTCCTTATTTCCAGTGCTCATTCAGGCCAAAAGACATTCCTCAGATTTTACGCCTGGCAGAGGAATTGAGGAAGTGATGGTGGTAGTCATGGCTGGCAGGGAAGTAGAAGCATGAAGGTATGTTTTTGAAAAGCAAATTTGTCTATGACAAATGGATTTTTTCAGTTTTTGAGTATATGTACTTTCTAGACTTGGATTAAATATCAATGTATAATGTACTGCTCTTCATCGAAAAGTATTAAAAGTTGCATTCATCTTTGCGTGTTCTAAATATACTTGATAAATTTCAGAGGAATCATTTGGACTATGGGATTTTATTAGAAAAGTTTCCTTAATAGGGAATTAGTACCTAATCCTTTGAGGTTAGACTGAAGCAGTTACCCAAATGCTGCAGAAAAGCAGAAAACCTAATTTGAACCAGACGTGTTACACACCAGTAAACTGAAAACTTGAGAGGTTAAGACAGTAGTACAGTGGTATCTCAGTTCATGAACTTAATTTGTTCCATGATTTTGGAAAAGATGGCCACAGTCTTGTCACCTGATATAGTGTTTGAGAGCAAAAACAAAATTTTGCCACTTTTGTTTGTGAAACGTTCACAAACAAAAACATTCATTAATTGAGGTACCACAATTTTGCTGAGTTCCAGGCTAGCAGTGTCTAGTGAGTTTAAGACTAGCCTAGGCTACACAGTGAAACCCTGTCTCAACCCCTCCCCCCCCAAACACCAAAATACCCAACAAAGGAAGCCTAACTTGAGAGGTAATTGGGTATAAATATATCATATTTAAATGTACAGTTCTGGCAAATATCCATGTTTATTTTCTTATAATCAGAAGATTTACTTTCTCAGTCTGAAACTATTTTTTTGTTGTAGTTCTGTGTGTGTGTGTTTGAGATAGAGAATCACTGTGCATAGTTCAGTCTGACCTGAACTTGGGTCAGTCCTCCTGCCTCAGTCTCCCTAGTGCTGGCATTACAAGTGTGTGCCACCATGCCCAGTGGTAACTATGTTTTTGTGACTTTTGATTACTTGTCTCATTATGTGGTGTTTATTATCCAGTTTCTGAAGAAGTAATTAGGTTTAAACCTTAGGGTTTTCTAGAAATGTAACCCTAGACTGTAATTGCATTATTAGTACTCACCTTTAAGAGTTGCATGTTCTAAGAGTAGTCACTTTGTTCTAGTTCACTGAACAGCTACAAGCAGTTTGTAGTAGGCTCCTTAACATTTTTGTTTTGTGGTATTGCGGATTGAACCTAGGGCAGCTTTACTATTGAGGTATGTTCCCAGTCCTGTTTGTTTTTTGAGACAGAGACTTGCTAAATTCTCAAGGCGGGCTCAAACTTGTGATCTTTCTGCTTCAGTCTGCTGAGCACCTGGGATTACAGGTGGGCAGCACTGCTTAGCTGCTTTCTAGCATTTAGTTTTAGCATTTTTTTGCAACAACCAAATGGTTAAATGACTTGCCCAAGTTCACATAGCTCATAAGTGGAAAAGCTTACACTTGAATCCAATTTGTCTAGCTCTAGAACACTTCTTTACATGTTGATACACTGCCTCCCAGTGGGATGATTTATAGATTTCATAGTAATGCCTTCTTTAGGGAAAGAATAGGAGACAAGAATCCTCAATAGATGAGACAGTAGAGGAAGTTAAACTTCACAAAGAAGGCAGAAAAGTTGACAAGTAGAAGGAAAGCTTATTTTTCAATTTGAGCTGATAAAGAATAAATCATTTTCATTCTGAAGTTGTATTAAATATGTTTTGTACTTGTAATAAACATAAATAACACCTAAAAAAGGATTGAGTGGAAGGGAGATGATAAAAGTTGTTATTGTAGGGGCTGGGAATTTAGCTCAGTGGCTCCAGTGCTTTCCTGGTGAGTACAAGGTTGTGAGTTCATTCCCCAGTACCAAAAAAAAGATAAAGTGATATTTGAATTAATCTTAAGGAATTAACCTTTTTATAACAAATTTTTGAAGTGCCATGTTATCCAAAGCACTCTTGGCATATGTTTAGGCTCAAAGATGGCATTTGTACTAAAGGACAGTAATTCTAATAGTAATAGCCTGTTCATGTAAGCTAATCTAATCAGGCAATAATACCATGATGTCTAGTTTGTATTGTGTTGTCTTCTTCATCCCCCCACCACACCCTGCACCTTTGTGGTACTGGGGACAAGCCCAGTTCCTTGCATATGCTCGTCAAGCACTCTCAAACTTTTTTTTGTGGGTTTTTTTTTGAGACTTGCAGCATAATTCAGGCGGGCCTCAAACACCTGGTGATCCTCCTGTTGCAGCCTCCCAAGTGCTGAGATTACAAGTGTGCACCACACAATGCCCGACCCTTGGCAAACACTGCCACCCCTGTCTTTGTCTTTCATGTTTTTTTTATTTTGTAGCACTAAGGATTGAACCTAAGACCTTTGCCTTGAGCTATACTCCCAGCTTTCACTTTTCTTTTCTGCTGTTTTTCCATGTCTAGTAGCTTTACACTTTCTAAATTCACCATACAAAATATAAACATTCTGATAGTTGTTTCCGTACTTTACTTTTATGCTTTTACTACTAAACATAGATAACCATGTATGTTGTGCACTGGAATAGAAATGAAGAAAATAACCGCTTAATCTTCCCCAGCAACCCTCTGAACCCTCTGTGACAGGTCCTATCATTATTTCTTGTTTACTGGTGTGGAAATAGAGAGTCAGGGACTTAAATGTTCCTACGCACAGGTACCTAGGAATTAGTGGAGCCTTGATGTGAATTCAGGCAATGTGACTACTGAGTCCATGTTTTTAATGTCACACTATCATACTGCTGATACATGGATATTAATGTGAATGGTTCTCATCCTGCATTATATTTTAAATCTTCTGTTTAATTATGGACAAGGTTTTGCATCCTTACAGAATTTTAGGGATTATCAGAGGATTTGGGAAATCTCTGATCTTCAGGTTCCAAAGCTGTAGACTAGGTTTAATTTACCTGCCTTATAGGTTATTATGGAGGTGAGATAATAGTACTTCTGAGTGCCAAACAATCTGCTGAGGGTTTTGCTTACATGATAGGTCTCCTGCTAACTAATAATATTTCTATTCATTGTTCATGTTGGATACTTGACATAGTACACTACCTTTAATTCTTATGTGACAGGGGATTTTACACTTATTTTTCAGATGAGAAAACCAAACCTAAGCAAATTAAGTAATTTATTAAACTAAAGTAGTATGTCTAAGTATTCTTATCCCCAGCCTTTGTACTTATTGGCACCTCTGCCTGCCCTGGTTTCTTATTCAGGATATTTTGCTCAATTATCCTTTGAAGCATTCCTTGGCTGTAGCATAAAATGTTTCCTGTATCCTAGCTTTCCCAATTCTTCTTTACTCGCTATAGCTTTTTTTTTTTTTTTGTACCAGGGATCGGACTCACGACCATGCGCTTGCAAGGCAGGTGCTTATGCCACTGAGCTAAATCCCTGGCCCCTCGAGATAGCTCTTATTAACATCAAACATACATTTACATAGGTTGTCTGTTTTCTCATACTAGAATGTAACCTTAACGAGGTTGGAAGGGTTGTCAGCCTCATTCATGGCTGTAACCCTAGCATTGAGAACAGTGCTTGTGATTTATAGGTATTTAATATTTGTTGAGTGAATAGTTGATGTGGTATCCTTTGATACAGTAGATACATTTGCAAGCTGATCTGGAAATAAAATGATTTAGTCTATAATAGACCTATACCAGATAGGTGCTTAGACCTTTTTTTTTCCTTGAGAACAGGATCTTGCTGTGTCCTTCAGTCTGTCCTTGAACTCACTATGTACCCAGGCTGGCCTTGAACTCACAGCAGTCTTTTTGCCTCAGCCTCCACTTCTTGCGTAGTTGGGATTACAAGTGTGCATCACCATGATTGGCTGCTTAGGCCTCTTTTGAGGTGGAGGTAGGAAGATGGCTAGGTCTCATAGGTTTTAGAGGCCTATTCTCACAAACTGTCCTATGCTCTCAGCAGATCTTGTGGGTTATGTGGAACCTTTTTGTGGAACTTTCTTTGACTTAATACAGATATGCCTTAGAATTTCTTCTTTGCACTCTTAACTTTTCGATCTCATTTTGCCTAACAATACTTTGCATGACCATTTGTATTATATTTGTGATGTACAACACATTTTAGGAGGTAACATATACAGTGTACACACATCCCTAGGTGTGTGTGTGTGTGTGTGTGTGTCTGTGTGTATTAATTATTTGTCTTTTTGAGATAGGATTTCACTAAGCATTTCAGGCTGGCCTTGAAGTCACATTATTGCCCAAGCTAGCCTCAAACTCTTGGTGACCTTCTTCTCAGCCTCCTGAGTGCTGAGATTACAAGCATGTATTCCATGTCTGGCTGTGTATTAAATAAATGTATCAATTTACCAATTGTGTTTTAGGCAGTGTTTAATATTCTGATGCAATTTTTTCCTGATGTGTTGCAAAACATGCCCTTTTCTTTGTTTTTATACCTCAAAACATATCTTGTAACAATGTATGTAGTTCGAGCACAGTGGTGATAATATTGTACTTTTACATCTGAATGATCGCTGATTTTGGAGAAAAAGGAATATTAGATACTTCAATCCTGAACTGATACTGTGATATTGTGCAACTATAGGTCAGCAGAGATAAGAGCAGAATATACTATATTGGGGGTCATTATTCTTAGAGTGTGTTGACTTTTAGAGGAGAGAACTAAAAGCAGAAAGTGTCAGGAGTGAAAACTTCATTTGGTGATAGGAAGAAGTAGGATCATTGATTCCGAGTGGTCAGGAAGGTAGGAAAAAAGTCTAGGATAATACAGCATCCATTCCATAAACATCTCAAATTTGAAAAGAATCCATATGGCATATTCTCCCATATGGGAGACACTTTTAAACTGTATACAGTATAAAAACTGTCTCTCCAATTATGTCAGGTTAAAATTATCTTTAAGGCTGATATAATCAACAGTTATCCCTATGTAGATTGTTTTCTTTGTGGCATCTCATGGGAGTTCTTCTCTCACACTGAGTCCCAGGTTACTAAGAATAGGATTAAACTGTGAAGTGGTCAGGGATAGGAAGGGAGAGCATACTTGGCTTACTGTATTCTAAAATGTCAAATAAAATTTTATTTGGGGTTATTTGTATGGAACATTTATGTTAGTGTGGATAATCAAAGAATTGGTGGTACTTAAAGATGTGAGTGTTGTTTTCCTATAATGTAATGCTGCAATTTGATGTCTTTCTTAAAATAGCTCTTATAAATATGATTGGACTTGCTGGAGCTTGTTTTGAAAAGGAAACCTTTTCATGTACTTTGTGAAATAAGTGTATAGGCAGTCTATCTGTAGTTTTCTTCAAGTTTTATGGAAAAGCTACCTTTGGTAGAAATAATGCTAGAGGGATAATGCTAGAGAAATAATGCTGTTGTTTTCTAATGGGCTTGTACCCATTTTACAGTAACACCAACCAGTGCTGTGATAAATGGTCACCACATTATTCCTAGTTTGGGGATGTTATTTTTATACTGGGGATCGAACTCAGGACTTCGTGCTTGCTAGGCAGGCAATTATGCCACTGAGCTAAATCCCCGGCCCAGGATGTTATTTTTAAACAGTCTTTATCCATGGTACCTGACTTCTTTTGTTTGTATGTCCTTAATTACTAACTAGACCTATTGTTTCTCCTTATTTTTTCAGCAAGATATTTTGAATGTAACTGACAACAGTTCAGTTTAACCTGAGCACTTTTTAATTATGTGTGTATACAGTATTAGTTTTCTGTTTAATTACTATTGTTGATTTTTTATATTAAACAGATGTCTATTTTAAATTGGGTTTTTAACGTTACTTTACAGTGTTTTCACCTTATTTGTGGTTCTTCTAATTTATTTCTGTTTACAAACAGAATTTATTTGGGAAGCCTAAAATGGTCTATCCATTCTTTAGCCTAGTAGTGTTAAATTGCATTCAGTGGTCATCCAGTTTATGGATGAGCTGGATTTAATTGTTTGTAAATACAATATGAGAGAGTCCTGGAAAAGCCCAGATATTCTTTTCTTATCTGCAGTACAATCTTTTTAGCAAAGAAGCCTATAGTGAAATGAAATTTTTTTTAGTAGCTCAGCCTGTTTATTGGGGATTTGATGTATGAATTTATCTGGGTACTGATTCAAAAGTTAGAAGTAAATTCGGCATCAGTTGTGAATTTAAATAGACTTCTGAACTTCTGGGAATTTCTGAGATTTTTTTTTAAAAATTAGCTTCAGAAGTGTGAAAAAGTTTTGAGATGTAAAACGCTTCTTAGTATTACTGTAGAATACAAAAAAATTGAAGCAAAGGTTAGACAAACTGTCTAAATTCCATTGTTTTTTCCTGTATTTGTATCTGAACTCATTATCTCAACTTTACCATGTTTTCTTCCAGTCATTTTATATTCACAAAACAGGCTTTAACCATCTAGTTTGGTGTAGTATTTCCAAACTTTGACCATTTTCTTTTACAAGTTGAAGTTAAGATATATCTGAAGCAGGTGAGAAAAGAATCATTAAGAATACATTGCATGGGCATGGTGGCACATGCCTGTAATCCTAGCTACTCTGGAGCCCAAGCAGGGTTGAAAGTTCATGGGCAGTCTAGGGTACTTGGTGAGACCTTACCTCAAAATTAAAAAAAAAAAATAAAAGGGGCTGGGGATGTAGCTCTGTAGTAGAACGACCCTGGCTAATCTCAGTCCCAGTTTTGTGTTTTATTTATTTATTTATTTATTTATTTATTTTTGGTACCAGGGATTGAACTCATGACCTTACGCTTGCCAGGCAGGCGCTTAAGCCACTGAGCTAAATCCCTGGCCCTGTGTTTGTTTTAAAAATAAAAACAAGCCAGGCGTGGTGGTGCGTTCCTGTAATCCAGCACTTGGGAGGCTGAGACAAGAGAATAGTTTACAAGTTTGAGACCAGCTTGGGCTACAAAGTGAACCCCAAGCCAGCCTGAAATGCATATTGAGATCCTGTTTCAAAAAGACAAAATAAATAAAAACAAAAACAAAAAAATTTACAAAACCAACTTTATTGCTTTTTTGAGTGCCACCAACTTTTTTTCTTTTTTAAGACAGGGTCTTGCTATGTAGTTCAGGCTGGCCTTGAACTCACTATAGCCCAGATTGGCCTCAAACTCACAGCGATCCTCTTGCTTCAGCACTTCCCAGTGCTGGGGTAATAAGTTTGTGTCACTATATCTGGCATGAGCGCTGTCTTACACGATTTGGAGAGGATATGTGTTTGCTTTCACTGTATTTTCTAGTGTTGCCCAGTTTGGACTTGAATTTGTGATTTTCCTGAGTGTTAGGAGTAGTAGGGTTACAGTCATATGGTACTGTGTCCTAATGTAAAAATTCAAGTGTGCTGCTAATTATGTGTTTTAATTAAATGCAATAGCAGTAATGATCCCACCATAGTTTTGGTGTATTATACAGTTTATGTAGCCCTTTCACACAGTCCTCATAATAGTCCTTTAGGGAGGGAAGGCAGGTATTCATGCTACTTTACAAATAAAGGAATATGTTGTGTACTATTTTACAAAATATCAGATGAAATTTATGTTATTACAGTATGGAAAGGATAAATAAGATGAAAATACATTTGGGAAAGTATTTGTAACAAATATGACCAAAGGTTTCATATCATGTATTCATACGAATTAATATAAGTAACTATTAGCTTAAATGTTAGTGAACATGAGGTTTGGGATATTATTACTATCATTTATTGGATTTCACTAAGTGCTTGGCACTTAGCTAGGTGTATGACATCTGTCATTTTAAATCACTAGTAACCTTCCTTGTAAGGAATATGTGCAAATTTCTGCATTTTATAAATAGCAGAAAACTGTCTTTCATCAAGAGCCCTAAAATAATTGTTGATTAACTTTGCAGCTAATACGAAAATAAGGGATAATGGAACATAAAATGTATATACAGGAAGCATTATTATAATATTGGGATCAGTTATGTTTAATAATAAATAAGTAATTGTGACTTCTCGTAGAATTTCATAAAACTCCATTAGAACTTTTTATTACGAATACTATAGAAGTTAAATGCATATGGAGATACAAATGCATATGGTATAAATGCATATGGAGATGAAAAGTTACATATAATTGTATCTACTTTGCCTCTGTTGTTGCCAAGTACTGGGGATCCTTGCACATGCTAGACAAGTGCTCTATACCACTGAGCAACATCCCTAACCCATGGTTTTAGATTTGAAAGAGCTACATAGTGGTATGCATACATGGACATATGGAGAAAGGTTTGAAGGGAATCAAAATGAGTTGTCAGGTTATTGGAATGCTATGTGGTTGTTTTCTTTTCTTTCTTTGGCACTGGGAATTGAATTCAGAGCTTTATGCATACTGAGCACAATCGACTACTGAGCTATACCCTCAGTCTGTTTAATTTTGTGTAATAAATGGAAAAAACAAAATGAGATACTTTCTGTGTTGTGTCCACCGGAGAACAATACCACTAAAACATTCAGAAGTTTGACCTACATAACATTGTTCAGTATGTTATTGTTATTAGCGTTTTTTTGGGGGGGTTAAATTCTCAAGTACTGCCGTTTTATTTCATTCTTTATTAGTAAACTCAGTAGTTTACTCAACACTTTGCATTTTACCATGAAATTTTGATTTTTTTTGTCTTGAAAATTATAGCCATAATAAATATACATATTATGCACATATTTTTATCTTAATAGACTTTTTGAGAGTCTTTAACTTGTTGATGTCAAGAAGCAGCATGTTTTTAAGCCCTAGATACATGTCCCATCGCAGGTATTATGAGGGAGGTCATCTACTACTGTATAACCATGTATACCCATTAGTTTTTGTATAGCCGTGTCAATCAGCAATCAAGTACTTTACTACTGTCTGCCTTCCAAATTACTCCATATATTTTGTAGTTGGTATACTTTATGGTATGGGTGTTGTTTTCTGTTTCATTGTTTTCATAAGAAAGTCTGGCTGAGAGGTGTTAGATTGATTCCTTTTTCTTTAATCTGTGAGTACTGTAAGACGCAGTGCACCAGTGAACATTGCATTACTCATTTGTATTGTTTTTTTAAAAAAATTGTTGAAAAGAATGTGCCTCCTTAGAGATACTACCATGGTATTGGTGGTTTGAAGACTTACCAGAATGCTTTTTCAGTTGTTTCCAGTTAAGGATATGTTAAACTGATTTGATTTTTTTTCCCTCTCTGTGTCTTTGTGTAATGTCTGTGTCCAAACTACCCTTGTATCCCAACATTCTGTCATTTGTTTTGCACCAATTTTCCAGGGTTTTGCCTACAGGTGAAACTTGTAATTCCGGCAGTGTTTACCTGTCTTGGGTTGTTATGTATTTTACTGAAGACTCAATAGGTTTTATAGCACAATCCTCTTGTCTTTAAATGGCTAGACTCAATAAGTTTTGTAGCACAATCCTCTTGTCTTTAAATGGCTATTTATTTATTTAGTAGAATTGGTGATTGGCCCCAGGGCGTCTCACATGATAGATAAACATTCTACCTCTGAGTTATATTCCCAGTTTTTTAAAAATTTTATTGTGAGACAAAGTCTGACTAAGTTGCTCAGGCCAGGCTGGAACCTCCTGCCTCAGCCTCAAAAGTGGGTAGGATTGTATGCATTTGCCACCATACTGGCCCAAGGGATTTTTAAGTGTGCAGAAGGGGACTAGGGCATAGCATAACAGTACAGCAAATGCTGTTAGGCTTGCAGCCTTGGACCCCAGGTCTGCAAAAAGAAAAATCAAAAGAAGGGGGAGTAACTTTATTACTAACTGTGTAACAATGATGATCCTGGCTCATGGTAAAGATCTACTACAAAAGAGTTGTAAAGGGAAAATTCTAACTCTTCTATTCCAAGTTTTGAAAAGTAACTGTTGTTGATACTTTTTTTTATATCCTTCAGGAAATTTTCTAAGCATAGATTAATGGGATAATATTTATATGTACTGTTGTTTCTTGTTCTCAATGATACTATCTCACATTTTATAATAGCACATTTTTAGCAGCACATATTTTCTATTTATAAATCCATTGATTCCTGTGGCTTTTTCAAAATTCAAAATTTTGGGGGATATAATGTGATTTAGTGTTGTTTTCTTCTAAAACAGTAGTATTTTATAATTGTTTCTTTATACTTAGTTAGCCTAGACATGTGTGGGAAGTTCACAGGGATGTGATTCAGGGAATATCATACTTTGTAGTGAAAGAAAAATTTTATAGTGTGTGTATTTTAATGGTGGGTTCCCCCCCCGGATTTAATTGTATATAAGATGCAGGCTTTGTCCTTACAGTCTGTGGTCCTAATATAGAGGGTAGATAGGGAAATAAAAATGCAGACTAATTGTTACAGTGATAGAAGCTTGTATAAAGAATAGCAACAGAAAGTGGTGGCGATTATCTGGGAGACTGCAGAGAGTGTATCGTGTATCTTTCAGAGGAAGCAGTGATTTCGATTTAGTAGGAGTTTATCTCAGGGTTTTCCAAACCTGTCAAACTGCCTTTTGTGTCTCATATTTTTGAAAAATACCCAACTATCTTATGGTAGTTCCCTGAAGACATCACAGGGTTGTTTAATGTCTAAATGCTACTTTGCATTTGCTCTTGCTAATGCTTAGGAATACTTCTGTACTCACTTGCCTGAGTAACTATGGGTGGGGGTCACTTGGAAACCATACCTAGGCTCTCCATTCCCAGTTAAGAGTCACTTCCCTGTACCCTGGGGCTACCTGTGCATATGTTAGTTTATTTTCAGTGTACTCTGTAGTAATTGATTGCTTCTGTGATACCTTCATTGTACTGCAAACTCATGGAGGGAAGGAAGAATATTTTACTAATTTACCTGAACATTTTGGCAGACAAACTTGCAATGCATGTAATTGTACAGTGAATACTGGTATACACATTGCCTGGATTTGACTTTTAGTATTTCGCTACATTTGGTTTGTCAAGTGTCTGTCCATTCAGTTTTAGCTTACTTCACATATTTTTTAAAAAATAGTTTTCAAAGTAATTTGCAGACAAAGTGTACTTTATCACTGAAGAGCTTTTAGCATTAAGATCATCAATTTTGGGCCGGGGGTTTAGCTCAGCGGCCTAAGTGCCTGCTTGGCAAATGCAAGGTCGTGATTTCAATTCCTGGCACCAAAAAAAAAAAAATCATCAGTTTTGAGCCAGGCATTGTGTACATGCCTATGATCTTGGCATGTGGGAGGCTGAGGCAGGGGTATTGCCAGTTTGAGGCCTGTCTGGACAATTTAGCCAAGACCCTGTCTCAAGATAAAAAAAAATTAAGAATTGACTGAGATGTAGCTTAGTATGAAGACCCTGGGTTCAAGCATCAGTGCTGCCAAAAACATCAATTTTATTCATTTATTATGATTAACTTTAATCCTTTTTCACATGTTATATGCTTTTATTGATTGGTGACAGGGTCTTGGCAAGTAGTTCAGGCTGGGCTTGAACTCATTATGTAGCTCATGCTGGCCTTGAACTTGTGAGACGCTCCTGCCTCATAGTTGTGTGCCACCACACTGGGCTGTGTTATGTGCTGTTTATAGTAGGGCTATCACAGGGCTGGTCCAGATTTGTTTGATAATTGAATTGAAATCTTTAATTTTGTGCCTTTGAGTGTAATGCTTTTGCCCTTAAAAGGAGCAGTTTACTGATATAGACTATAGAGAGTTTCATGGAACTGATATAATTATTATTAGAATGTATTGTTTAAAGGTTGAAATAAAATGTTAAGCAAAAAAAAGGCAGTGGATTTAGGGATAGAGTGAGGAGTGAGCTATATTGGGAGGTACCAGAAACTGATCCTGGAAGCTAGGTCATTTTTTTATGGCACTGGGAATTAAGCTATATTCCTATCCCTTTTAAAATTTATTTCTTAAAATTTTATTTAAAATTTAAAATTTATTTCTTAAAATTTTATTTCTTAAAATTTGTTTCTTAAAATTTATTTCTTAAAATTTGTTAAAAATTTCTTTAAATTTTGAGACAGAGACTCACTAAATTGCTCAGGCCGGGTTAGAATTTATAATCCTCTTGCCTCAGCCTCCCAGAGTGTTGGGATTACAGGCATGTACAACCACACCCATTTTAAAGCTAGGGTTTTGATTGCTCTTCCCTTAGTGTTTCTTTTCACGCAGGGCCTGACTGGCTTTAAACTTATGATCTTCCTGCCTCGGCCTTTTAAGTACTGTGATTACAAGCATGTACCATCACACCTGGCATTTTACTGGGCCTTAAAGAATGATTTTAAGGTTGAGTTAAAGGAAGCAGAGTTACAGGATGGAAAAGCAGAGATTAGAGTGGCTACTTTTCGTGGAACAAATAAGATAAGCATTGTAATTGGATCTGTAGGTTCAGATTTGCTAATGAAAAAAGCATTGGTTTTTGGTCTTTGCAGGATTTTTTTGGGATTGCAGTGGGGATTGATAGTAAAACACAAGTGCTTGAAAAGGTTACCTTGTACTTTTCTTTAAAGTCACAGTTCAAATAATATACTCCTTTTCTTGGTATCATTTTTACAATTAAAACTTTTTTTTGGTACTAGGAATCAAACTCATGACCTTGTTCTAGCCAGGCAGGTACTGTGCCGCTAAAGTTAGCATAAACTGTGGCAGTACTTTTCAGGAAAGGCACATTCCTTTCTTGTGAAAAGAGTAGTGTGTAGCCATTGGTGGGTTAGTCTCTAGGAAGCTTCTTAAAGATGTTCAGGGATATGCATCATTGAGCTGTGGGTTCCTGGCATTTGAGTGAATAAGGTTCAGATGATTAAGTAGCCCAAGGCAGAAAGGGGGAAGTGTGTTTGTTTCTCTTCCTAGCTACTCATACCTTGTGTGTCTCTAAAACTGGGTCATCCTGTATATCACAGGTTGCTGATTCCATGAGTAGCTTTTCTTAAAGTAGGGTATAGATCTGTCCATATTAGGAAATTTGTGAATAGTGTAGATAAGTGAGACTTTGTATATAGATCCACAGAATGAGTCCCTGGAGCCTGGGACCTTGCATTTCTACAAGCCTTCTGTATGATACCTATGTATAATGGTATATTTAGAAAGAACTACCCTCCACACTTAGCACCCATCCTTTCATTCATTTTTTGCAATGGTTCAGGATTGACCCTAGTCCTTGCATATGATAGACAAGTGTTGAATCATTGACCCCTAGCCCTACAGAGAAGACTACTCTTATATTTTCCCATCATTTATTGATTAAGGTGGTACTAAATCTGTTTGGTTGATGAGTTTTGAATAACAAAGAATATATTGAAAATTTATGTTTGGCTTCTGAGTTTGTGAAATGGGACTTACTGTAGGATGTTCTTGCATACCCTGAATTAGCATTTTTTTCATAGTACATTGGCCAGTCAGAGCTACCCAGTGGGAACTGGGTACTTAAATATTATTTTTTGTGCCAGGGATTGAACTGATGACCTAGCTAGCACTTTCCAGGCAGGTGCTTATGCCACTGAGCTAAATCCCCAGCCCCTGGGTACTTAAATCTTGAATTACACCATTGGTGAATGTGTAGAAACTCATAAATCTTTATTTACATCTCTGGTGAAAATGTAAATTTGTGTGTACCCTTCTTATGAGGGTAATTTTGATATCTGTTAAAATTACAAATGCATGTGGGATTTGGTCAGAATCTTCAATCATATTTCAGTTGACATGGACAGTTTATATGTTAATTAATTAAATTGATCACAGCAACATGGATTAAATCTAGTTCTAGCTAAAGTAGGCCATTTTGCTGTTTCCATGCAGATGTTGATCAGTAGAAGATATTTGAGAGTTGCATGAGGTAACAGTAATGATACATTGTTTTAAAAATATTAAGATAGTCCATTTTATTTTTAGTTCTGTAAGTTTTGATTAAAAAGTGTATGTAGTTGTTGTAGCTATACTCACAGTCAAGATGCAGAAGGGTTGCAATACATACATGCCAAAATCTCTCTAGTATTCCTTGATAATTGCACTTTTTTCCTAACTCAAACTGTTAGCAACTATAGACCCGTTTTTTATCTGTGTGTTTTTGCCATTTTTAGCTTGTCATATAAGTGGAATAGTATAAGTAGCTTGTTGAGTCTGACTTCATTCACATAGCACAGTGAATTTGAGAGTCATCCATGTTATTGTGTATAGCAGAAATTTGTTCCTTTTTATTATTTTTTTGAGATAGGGTCCCACTGGGTAGTTCTGACTGGCCTTGAACTCACTGTGTAGCCCAAGCTGACTTCGAACTCCCAGTGATACTCCTGCCACGGCCTCCCAAGTGCTGGGTTTACAGACATGTGCCATCACTCCTGGCTTTGTTCACTTTTATGACTGATTTGCATTCCATTGTATGGATGTAAGATAATTTCCTTAATACTCATATTTGCGTTGTTCCCATTTTTGATGATTACAAATAAAACCACTTGTAAGTTTGCATAGTTTTAGGTTTTTATACTTGAGTAACTTTCATTTTGAGTTAATTTTTGCATATGGTACAAGATATGGAAAGATGTTTTTCTTTAATGGATATTTAATTGTTCATTGATTTGCCTGACACCTTTGTCACAAACCATGCTGTCCTTATGTGCATAGGTCTATTTTAGGACTACTGATTTTTTTTTTTTGGTACCAGGAATTGAATTCACTACCTCATGCTTGCCAGGCAGGTCCTGTGCCGCTGAGCTGTCTTCCTAGCCCTCCAGTGATTTGTCTTAATTACACTTTACATTGTCTTAATTTCTCTAGGTTGATACAAACCCTTGATATCAATTAATGTGACTCCTCCTAATTCTTAGATTAAAAAGTGTTGTATATGATAATATACAACATAAACTCTTCTTCCTTGTAAGGTTCAGTAATTTTACGTGGTATGTATCGTAATACCATATTTTGTTTATTCATTTTTAGATGGATGCTTAAGTTGCTCTCATCTGTTGACTGTTGTAAATAATGCTCAACAGTGGACACGTTTGTATAAATATCTGTTCAGGAGCTCTTTTTGGGCATATATGTAGAAGTGGAATTACTAGACCCATACGGTAATTCACTGTTTTGTGGAAACAGTCATAGCATTTTTCACAGCTCCTGTATTATTTTACTTTCCCAATACCAATTCATAAGGACTCTAATTTCTTTCATATCCATTTATTTTTTTATGTTGAAGGAGTATTATTTATTGAATTAAATACTATGTTCTTTAAAATCCTGTAACTGATATACATCCGATTTTTAAATTTTCCTTAGGTCAGTACAAATCAGATTTACATACAACCTTCGATTGCAGATAATTCAAGGAAATAAGTTTCTAAGTGATACTAGCAGAGATCCCCTTCCCTTTATCATAAATAAATGAAGAATTTGAAGTTTACAGATGTATAAAACATCAAAACACTTTAACCAAAATGTCAATTTTTAAGAAAAGGCATTTTCTCATTATTGGCCTAAATTTTACTTAATTCTTCACATTGGAACTAAAGCCTTTGGAACCCTTTTCAGTGTTATGCATGAACTTCTGTTTCTGGTTAATAAATCTATTTGTAAATAATCAATTTGACCAACCTTTTTTCAAACTATTCTTTTAAATAGTACAATACATTTCTTCTATAATCTCTGTCTATGGCACCAGCTTCAACATTTATGAAGTGTTTGCCAGCCAAGCCAGAACATGGAGCTACTCTTCATAGCACTCAGAAGGAAGAGCAATCTTAATGCCTATTTTCATAAGAGCTTTCTCCATAAGTAATATCATATAAATAGGCACTGTACAGTTTGTAGTCAGCAGCACATGCAGACCCCTGCATTGGGACTTTATTATACTCAAACCTCACAAGGAGCTGGGCCAGGTGGGCAGGAGGGCTGGAGAAGCGAGGGGAGCAGGGAGCAAAAAGGTCAACAGGTGGCTCTGTTAGTTAAATAGTGGCCATTCTAATAGGTGTGAATAGAATCTTATTTTGGCTTGATTTATATTTTCCTAATGTTTAGTGATTTGAGCCTCTTTCATGTGATTTGAGCAGATTTTTAAATATACTTTTAAAGTTAAGTCTTACAAAAGTTATATGCACATTGTAGAATATTAGATAAATAACTGAAAATAAGGATACAAAGCCCCTCTTGTTTCTATCTTCAAGTTTTTTTTTCTGTGCATGCATGCATACAAACACACCATTAAAAAAAAGAGACATTATTTCTGCATGTGCTTTTGTGTTTCCCCTTTCGCCTTTCTTTCCTCTGTTCTACCTCCTTTCTTTAGCTCTAATTTTCCATGTCAATGAAGTTTTTTTTTTTTAAGAGGGAAATGCTGGGGATCAAACTCAAAGCCCTGTGCATTCTAGGCAAGTATTCTACCGCTGAGCTATTTTCCCCCCAAAAGTTTCATTTTCTTTTTTCTTTTGGTTTTTTTGAGACAGGATCTTCCTGTATCTTCCAGACTGGCCTTGAACTCCCTCACTATGTTGCCTAGATTGGCCCTGAACTTGAAATTCTGCTGCTGCTGTCTGTCAAGTGCTGATGTGAGCCACTACACCTGAAGGCAAATGTTAATTTTCTTAATGCCCAGTTTAACTCAGATTTCTCTTAATTTTCTACAAAGTCCTTTACAGCTGGTTTACTCAAACCATGTCCATACATCAAATCTGGTCACTTGAAACAATTGTGATAATTCATCACAGCCCACTCTGAATTGTTTTATTTTTTGTACTGGTGGGGATTGAACTAATGGTCTTGCACACATGCTAGGCAGGTGCTATACCATCGACATGTACCTACAGCTCCCACTCTGTTTTTACATTCACTATATTGAGGCCTAATGTATATATTCTGAACCTTACCTGTGCTATGATTTTGACAATCGTATATCCCCTTGTAACCACCAACCACAATTAAGATAGGGAATGTCTCTACCCTGCCCCATTTGTTCATTTCTTTGCAGTCAGTTTCATCTTGCACTTTGGCTCCAAGCAATTACTGTTTTCATTTCTGTCATGGTAGATTAGTTTGCATTTTTAACACTTACTAAAATTTTGTAGCGGTAGTGATCAAACTCAGGTACTCATGCTCTTACAAGTGCTCGACCACTTAGCTACATCCCTAGCCCAGTTTTGCTGTCTGGGGATTGAACTCATAGCCTTTGTACTGAGCTACATCCTCAGCCTTTCTTTTTAATCATTTTAATTTTGAAACAGGGCCTCACTAAAGTCACTAAGTTGCCTACACTAGGCTTGAACATGGGATCCTCCTGCTGTAGGAGTACTAGGATTAGTCTGGCTCCATTTTGTTTTAATGATACTATCATGTTGAAATATTTTTGTTCAGTTTTTAAGTGTCACTGAGGCTTGATGACCTGGTCCCTGCGTTTTTTTTTTTAAATTTTTTTGAGACAGGGTCTTGCTATGTAGTTCATATTATCCTTGAACTCACTATATAGCCCAGGCTGACCTCAAACATGCAGCAATCCTCCTGTTTCATCCTCCTGAGTGCTCTGATTACAGGCATGCCCCACCACACCCCACTGGCTCCTGTGTTTCTTATAGTGGAAACTGTATCCAATGTCTTCATGAATTCAAGTTCATATTTTTCGTTAAATTACATCCTAGGTAGGTTTGTATATTTGGTATTATATTTCATTATGATATAAATTAGAGATGACAAAACTAATCTCTGGTTTAGGGTGATGACTGACTGATCCTCTCATTGCATTGCTTGGTTTTCACCTTTTAAATAGAATATAGTCTATGTACTGTTAATTGGGAACTAAAATGTGGTCAGTTCCTCATCAACCATACATGTAATATTTTAACAACAGTTGATAATTCTTACTTGAGTCACTAAGTTCCATTAGGACCTAGGCAATGGCCTTCAAATTCTGTATTTATTGCCTTCCCTTTTTTTTGTTTCTTTTCCTTTCTAAAATTTCTGTTGTGCTAGGGATTGAACCTAAAGCTATGCACCTGCTAGAAAAGGGTTATATAACTGAGCATGCCCCTCCAGCCCAACAGCGCCCTTTAAAGGAGAACTCTGCTTTGTTAGCTGGGGTTGCTACCTTGAAATATAATTCATAGTGTAAAGGCAGGGTACATGCTGGATTCTGTTGTTACCAAATTTCAAATTTAGGTGTTGAGTAGTAATTATAATGATAATGTGGATTTTTATGTGTTTTTTTAATATTGCATATTTTTCAAAGAAATAAAAGAAAATTGAAAATAGAAAAGCAGAAAAGGATCGAATAATGTCTTTTTCTTTTTTGTTTTATTGCAGATCTTTGAGTATATTTTAAAATACTGTAGTCATTGTATTTGTTATTGCTATATTTTAAATTATGAGTTCATATTGATATTTCAATTGTTAATTGTTTTATTTGGTGAAATCATGTAATAGATAGTAACCTTTTTATTTTGTACTACCATATTTGAATTCAGAGACTTAATACTGTGCTATGTCTGTGTAACTTTTTTATTATTTTGAGACAGGGTCTAGTTAAGTTGCATAGTTGCCCAGGCTGGGCTTGAACTTTCGATCCTTTTGCCTCAGCTACCCAGAGTACTGGGATTACAGGCATATGCACCATGCCCAGCTAATGTTTAACCATTTTTAAGTGTAGGATTCAGTGTTATTAAAATATTCATGTAATGTTGTACAGCCAGCTCCATTAACCATTTTCAGAACTTTTTCATCATTCCCAACTAAAATACTATAACCATTTACATGTAATTCTTCATTCTCCCTCTGGCACTGCAACCACCATTCTGTTTTCTTTTTGAATTTGACTCCTCTAGGTACTGCATATATAGTCTCTATTATTATAGAATATTTGTCCTCTTGTGACTAATTTCATTCAGTTTGCCTTCCAGGTTTATCATGTTATGTAATATGTTAGGGTTTCTTCTGTTTTAAGGCTGAACAATCTGCTGTGTGCACACACACACACACAGATGCATACCACATTTTGTTTATGCATTCATCCGTTGAAGGACATTTCGGGTTGCTTCTACCTTTTGGCTATTGTAAATAATAGTCCTTTGAGCACGGATGCAAAAATATCTCTGGATGCCTCCAATTACTTATTTTCTGTATTTATTCAGAAATTTTACTTTATAATTTCTTACTATAGTAATAGATTTTTACAAAGTTGAAAAATAGGAATGAGGTTCCACATATTTTGTTTGTTTTTTTGATATGGGATTTTACTATATAGTCTAAGCTGGCCCTGAACTTGTGACTCTCCTTAGTCAGCCTCCCACGTATTAGAATTACAGGTGTGCCATACCACGGTTGGCAGGTCCCATGCATTTTTTTCTTTTTTCTTTCACTCTATGCATTTTTAACTGTCTGTCTTCTCTCAGTGGAAATATCTTCTGCAGCTATAATAAAATATCAAGATCAGGAAATAAGCTAGGACCTTTCATCCCAGTAGTTGGGAAGCCGAGACAGGAGAATTTTAAGTTCAGCCTGGACTACACAGCTAGACCTTGTCTCACTCCCCCTCCATAAGAAGACCAGGAAATTGAAATCAATACAATGTGCATTGCTTATTCAAATTTTACAAGTTAAGCACTATGTATCTATGTGATGATATTTGCTTGTGCATGATTTTTTCTAATGTTTTTCCATACTGATGGTTATTGAACACAACATCTTGTGAGTGCTAGGCCCACTGAGCTTCATCCCCGGCTGTAATTCTATGTGGTTTTTGTCTTGTTTTTGGTGATAGTGCCCATTATAGCCAGGGTCTCATGCATGCTATGTGCAATGAGATAAGAGTCCAAGTTCTGTAGGCTGGCCGTGAACTCAGAATCTTCCTTCCTTAGCCCCCGGCATAGCTGGGATTACTTGAGTGTGCTGGCCAATTCTATGCAGTTGTGTCACATATGTAGACAAATGTTACTACCAACTCCCTGAAGATATGAAACTGTTCCCCCACCATAAAGATATTTGGTGTTACTCTTATATAATCAGATAAGAATATATATCTATTCTCCTATTCTTAGCCCTTTTCTTGCCTAATCCCTACAGTTTACTAGTATGTTAATGATTTTGACATTTTCAGGATATCAAATAAATGGAGATCATAGAGTATATAATTTGAGATTTTTTTGACTTAGTGTAATGTTTTTGAGATCTATCCAAATTGTTACATTCTGGTAGTTCATTCCTTTCTGTTGCTAAGTTGTACTGTGCCATAGTTTGTTTTAACTACTCACTCATAGAGGACTATTTGGATTTGAATTATTTTTTAGGGCTGCCTTTAACAAAATATTGCTCAAACTTTGTTCAAAACAGTGGAGATTTATTGTTGTGAATGCTAGAAATCCAAGATCTGGGGTTTGACATTATTGAATCCTCTGAGGGACGTGAGAGAGAATATATTTATGCCTCTTCTCTTGTGATTTGCTGGTGGTCTTTTTGTGTTTTTTGGTTTATGGAAGCATCACCTCCTCTGCATTTTTACGTAATTTTCTCCCTTTGTGCTTCTATCTCCATATTGCCCCATTTTGCAGGGACACTATTCTTTTTGCTATAAAGCTCCATACTAATGACCTCATTTTAAACATAACTTCTTTTAAGATGCTGGCTTCAAATAATGCCACAATCTCAGAGGTACTGGGAATTAGGACTTTAGTGTATGAATTTTTGTGTGATACAATTCAACCTGTAACAGTTGCTTCCAGTTTTGGGCTATTACAAGGAAAAGCTTCTGATAAAATTCATACAAACATTTTTCTGGAAATCCTCTTTCATTAATATTTTTAGTTGTGTTGTCATGGCTGGCTCAATGTCCTGAATTGATTTCAAAACATTTACCTTTCACCATGGTTTTGACTTTGAGGAAGAAGCATAAGTTGTATGATACCAGATATGGTGAATATGGTAGATGAGGACATACTGTAATGTTTTTACAAGCCTCGTTTTCTGTGGGAATACACTCTGCAGCATAATTTGTCCTATTTTTGATCATACCTGATGAAGACATTCATGAAAGAGAACTTCCACAGCTGCTTTAGAAAGTGGCAAGAAAGATGGGATAAACGTGTAAGTGGGAGTATTTTGAGGAGATTAATGGTAATGTGTGTTTTACTATAATGCAATTTAAAAAATTAAACATTGACCATGTATTTTGATCATACTGCATAATCACTTTGTCAACTCCTCTCACAGATAAATTTTTTTTTGGTATCAGGGATTGAACTCATGACCTGGCATTTGCCAGGCAGGCACTTATGCCACTGAGCTAAATCCTTGGCCCTCACAGGCAACTTTTAAAAAGTTTCTTTTTAGTCCTTCTAGTGTCTCTCTCTTTCTTTCTTTGTTTCCCATCTATTTGTTCATGTATGTGTTCGTGTGTGTTGTCTGGGATCAAACTGAGGGCCTTGCTCATGTTAGACATGCATTATGCTGCTGATCCTACATCCCAGCAACTCAGTGTTTATTTTTATGCAGACAAGTGCGTACATTGATGTACACACCTTTTATTTTTTAAATCTTATGTGAAAGATAGCACAACTAATCAAGACAGTTTGATTTAAACTTTATTATTATAATGCCAGACTTAAGATCTTTAGAGTTTTTTCTAGTTTTTTCTTTATTTTATTTTTTTGAGTCTTACTATATAATTCAGGCAGCTTTGAACTCACTGTATATCCCAGGCTGGTCTTTAACTCATAGTGATCCTCCTTCCTCAACCTGTTGAGTGTTGGGATCATAGGTATGCCCTGCCATGCCCTGACCTCTTTAGTTTTCATGATGCTGTTGTACATGATATAAGTGTGAGTTGAATCTGCCACATTTTAATTAACTAATTAATTAATTTAATTTCAAGACAGGATCTTCTATGTAGCCCAGGCTGGCCTTGGAGCTCATGGCAATCTTTCTGTCTCAGCTTCCTTAGTGCTGGGATTAAAAATGTGTGCACCACACCCAGCCATCACATTGACCTTAGAACTAGTTTGTGGTCTGCAAATTATGATCAATATGAAATAGTAGTTTATTGGTAGATAACTTAAAAAGTATGTAACTCTTAACTATTGTCATTCTTTAGTTTTGTATAGAAAAATGAACAGATGGTATAGAGTTGAATACCTAGTAAGTTGTTATGGTTAATCAAAGTAGGTGAGTGAGACTACCCTATGTGGAGAGCACAATGAAGTAAAAAATCAAGTAAAATCATGTGAGTGATACTTAACAAATATCAGTGGAATGATTTATGTTATGCAATTGGAGAAAAAAAGTTTCTTGTTCAAAATTTATTAATCAGGAGAGCTAGCACAACCATTTATGGGAGGAGGGTTTATCATCATGAAAAGAATATTTTGAGTACTGTTGCCAGAGTAATTACCAAAATAAATGGGAGGTCCTTGCACATGATAAATCACTTCATACATGTTTCTCAGTCCTGCTGCTTTATTTGGCAGATGCCTTTTTGTGTGTGGATCATTACAACAAGGTTTTGGGTTGAAAAAATTTTCTTGTTGAGAAGTTTTCTTTTCTAATGACTTTGTCAATAGACCACTGCTACAATAAACTATAACATCAAAGCTTCAATAACCTAATTATGAGTCTCTAAAATAATAGTTTCTAGTTCTCTTCAGTAGAATATACTTTAAGGTCTATCCAAAACAATATAAGCTCTGATGAAAAAATTACTGTGTGTTTTAAAAATTTCATTAAAGTAAAAGACACATTGCCGTTAAATCCCCTCAAAATATGCCCCTTGGCTTTAAACACACTTATTTCATCTTTCTTGATGCCTCCTGAAGCAGTTCTGGAAGTCCTCTTTCATGAGTGTCTTTATGAGATGTGATCAAAAATAGGATGAATTATGCTGCCAACCCACAGAAAGGCAGGATTGTTAAAAATATGTACAGTGTGTCCTTATCCGTCTTCTTCATCAAGTATGGCACCATGCACCTTCTGGCTCTTCCCCAAATTCAACGTGACCGTGAAAGGTAAACATTTTGAATTGGTTAAGGGCATCCCAGAAGCCATGACAGTGCAACTAAAATCACAAAAGAGAACTTGCAGATCTGCTTTAGAAAGTAGCAAGAAAGATGGAACAAGTGTGTTCAAAGTAAGGGGGAGTATTTTGAGGCAGATTAATTGCATTGTGTCTTTTACAGTTACAAATTTTTAAAAATTCAAACATACACCATATGTTTCAAGTACACCTTGTATTTGTGGTAGTTTAGAAATATTCTTGTATTTGTAGCAGTTTAGAAATATTTTTTTGGCCTCATCTGCTCTAGCAGTGTGTTAAAAATTACCATCATTTCAATGCTTAGATTGACAGTTGGTCTATTTGTGTTAGTATATGATAGTAGATGAAATGTACTCATGAGCGTAGAAAGGCACTGAAAATGGAATAGGTTACAGGGAAAAATGTGGAGGAATTCCCAGTGATGCCTGGTACTCGTGATTTAACACACACACACACACACACACACACACACACAAATAAGATTTTTTGCTGTGTCTTAATGGATTGTCTGTGTTGTGTGAGGTGTGATGGAAATAAGTAACATTTACCTTTTGTCGCAACTTTGACTTTGGGAAATACCCAGAAGTCACGTGGTGCTGTATCTGGTGAATGTGGATGAGGACACAGTGTTTATGTTTTTACAAGCCTGCCTTTTGTTGAATGTAGCAGCAGTGAACATATTTTTGATCTCATTCCCTAAAAATACAAAAAGAACTGCTTCAAAAATGGCAAGAACTATGGGATGCCTTTTCAAAGTGAGTGGGAGTACTATATTTTGAGGGAAATTAATGGCAATGTCTTTTACTATAATAAATTTAAAAATTTTAAATACTGTATTTTTCCATCCCCGTGTACACATTTTTCCCTTGAGTTTTATGGAAATAAATGTGCATTTTTAAGGATTGGTGACTCCAGATTTCCACTGTTTTGTGAAATAATACTTTTCATTGCTGCAGAGGTTCTTAGTGCTTTTTGATAGCTTTGTGTGCTGCTCATTTGTTGGTAACTCCGAGACTTTTGACTTGTACCATCAAGCTTAGAACATGGAAGAGAAATCTCGAATATTTGTTAAATAGATTTCATGAATAGTTTTTCATATCCTTTGGTGAGTTAAAAATGTACCTGGGACAGCCTATATTCTACCAATTGCTGCTGTTTTTTGGAAACATTAACCAAAGTAGATGAGTGGGACTAACCTGTTTTCTATTCACATTTTGCTGAAAGTTACTTAAGCTTTGGTCCTCCTTTTACCTTATTTAAGGAGAAAAACGTGTGAGTATAGATATCAGTTATCAGTGTCATAATTTATAAAATTACATCTCGAGAATAACAATAGTTACGTATTTTGCTTGTGTAGTAGGAAGATATTCTGAAATGATTGGTGACTGAAGTAAAATCTTATGAATCTATACCATATGACAGAAGCTAGTTTGATAAATGGGGGTTTACATTTAAAATTTTTATTGTAAAAACAGAACAAGATTTACCATCTCAGTTATTTTTAAGTGTACAGTTAGTAGTATTACCTATTCATAGAAATTTAAACACACTTCCAGAATTTCTTAATCTTGCATATCTGAAACCATACCCCTTAATCAACTTTCCTTTTACTCTTTACTCATTCCATGGTAACCACCATTCTGCTTTCTCTTTCTGTAATACGGCTGCTTTAGATACTTTGTAAGTGGAATCATGTGGTATTTGTCTTTTATGACTGAGTTATTTCCCTTAACATAATGTCCTCAAGGTTTATCCATTTCATGTAGTGTATGTGACAAAGTTTCCTTCCTTTTCTTGGTCGGTTGGTGAGTCTATCTCTCTCTCTATATCTACCTACCTATCTGCCTACCTACCTACCTACCCACCTACCTATTTACCTATTTTTTGAGACAAGGTCTCACATACAGGCCAGGCTGGCCTCATACTTGAGATTCTCCCGCTTCAACCTCCAGAGTGTTGATATTACAGTTGCGTGCCACCAGGTCTGACTTCTGTTTTTTGAGGAAGAGTCTTTGTGTGTAGTTCAGGCCAGCCTTGAACTCACTGTGTAACCCTAGGCTGACCTCAAATTCAGTGTTCCTGCTCAGGCTCCCAACTGGGATTGTAGGTGTGTGCCATCACAGCTTTAGAATTTTTTTCTTTTTTAAGATTAAATAATAAATATTCCATTGTGTGTATAGGCCACATTTTTGTTTGTTCATTCATATGTGGATAGACTTTTGGGTTACATCCACCTCTTGGCTAATGCAAATAATCCTGCTGAGAACATGGGTGAGCAAATAACTCTTTGAGACTCTGCTTTCCATGGGAAACCAGGGCCTTATATATGCTAGGCAAAAACTGTATTACTGAGGTACATCCTTAGCTCCCTTTCAGTGCTTTGGTTATTCAAGGTCTCTTGGGATTCTTTATGAATTTTAGGAAGAACTTTTTGTTTTTTGCTGCTTGGAATTTTCTAAGCGTTGCACCAAATCTTTAGATCACTTTGGGTAGTGTGATTATCAAAATATTAACTCTTCTAGTCCATTAACATGAGATCTCTCTCTGTATTTGTGTTATCTTTAATTTCTTTCAGCAGTATTTCATAGTTTTCACTGTAAAGTCTTCTTTGTTGGGTTTATTCCTAAGTATTTTTTATTATTTTTGATGCTTTTGCAATTAGAATTGTTGTATTAACTTCTTTTTCAGATTGATCGTTGTTAGTATATAGAAGTGCAGTTGAATTTTGTGTGTATATGTTACTAAGTATTGAACCTAAGGGGGTTTTTTTACCACTTAACTGCACCCCCAGACTTTTTTATTTTTAATTTTGCGACAGGGTCTCAATAGTTCACCCAGGCTGACACTGACCTTGTGATCTTCCTGCCCTTGCCTCCCAAATAGCTGGGAATGCCGGCGTACAACCACTGCACCTGATTTGTGTGCTGAATTTGTATCCTGTCTGTTTATTGAATTTATTCTACCATTTTTGTGTATGGAGTTCTCTGTATATGAGGTCATGATATCTGGCAACACAAATAATTTTACTTCTTTTTTTCTGATTTGAATATCTTAAAAAAACTTTTTAAAATCTATTTGACTAAAGATATGTTTAATAGAAGTGTTAAGAATGGATGTCTTTGCCTTGTTTATGATCTTAGAGGAAACGCTTTCAGTCCTTTACTGTTGGGTATGGTGTTAAGTTGTGGGCTTATCATAAATGACCTTCATTATGTGGAGGTAGTTTCCTTCTAGATTATTGAGTGTTTTTATGGTAAATGAGTTTTAAATCTTGTTATGTGCTTTTTTTCCCATCAGTTGAGGTAATCATTTTTTAAAATTTATTGTGCAATATTACATTAATTTTTGTTTGTTGAACCAACCTTACATTCTAGAATAAATCCTGACTTGGTCGTGGTGTATTATCCTTTAAATGTGTTGTTGAATTCTGGCTTGTTAGTATTTTGTTGAGGACTTTGCATCAGTGTTTATTAGGAGTATTGGTCCATAGTATTGTTTTCTTATTGTCTTTTTCTGGCTTTAACTTGATTTTTAAAAAGTAATTTTCATGATTTCCTCTTGGTCTAGGAATGCTTATTATTAGAATTAAGGTTAGAGCACTACAGACATGAATGATTTCCTGTTAATTCCCACTGTCTACAATAACCAATGAAGAACTAGCTTCTTTGATCTGAAATAAAAAATGGAAGTATCTACATTGTGTTCACAAACTGAATTGTGAAAGTATATTTGATTTTTCATAGTTGTATATTGTTATTGTTAGGAAAAAGGTTTGTGACTTTATATTGAATGGATTTTAGTACTAGGTATATTAATAAGGGCTTAGCTAATCAGAAGTGAACAACTGAATGTAGTGGCTCATGCATGTGATCCTAATGCAAGGCTGAGGCAGGAGGATCACAAGTTTGAAGCTAGTCTGGGCTACATAACTCAAGGCAGTCTTCACTGTCTCCAAACAAGAAACAAAGAATTGGATATGTAATCGTATATTTTATTATGTGGTCGTGCTAAAATGAAAAAAGTGTTGTACTTTTTAATAGTTACTGGAATGCTAAAGTTTAGCTTAAAAATTTCGCTTATCCTCTATAAAGTGGTTTACAGTATTTTGTATTTTGGTTTTATTGTTTTTAATTTGTGGAACTGTATCTCATTTATGGTTGTCTCCATTAGCATGTAAAGTAACACTCACTTTACTACTTTATGTATTGAAAGATTTATGTGACCTGAACAGAAACCAGACTATCAGTGCTTCATTTGGATACTTTTTTTTACTACCCTGAATAAATAAATATAAAATCTTTGTAATATAATCTATTGAAAGTATGTAAAATAAAAATTGTATTTCCTTTGAGTCAAAGCAAGATTATCTTGTCTTCATCTACTTTGCTATAAAATCTACCCTGAGATACATGCTTTTGCCTGAAACCTAATGAGTGGTGCCCAGTATAAAATGGTTTTGATGGCAATACCATATTTTGCTTAAATCATGCAGTATGCCATTTACTAATGTTAATACAACAATTTAGCTCCTTGTAAGTTTGGTTTTCATATATCTAGGTATCTATTTATACCAGCTAATTGGGTTGTGTCTGAAATATTGATAGCTACTACATCCAGTTTTAATTACCTGTTTATTCATGGTGTATTGCCATAGGGGACATTTGTTAATAGGATATATACATATTTTAATTAACTTAGTTTATAAAGTTAAATTTAGAGTGTGATATTACAATGTAAGTCAAATGTGTTAGCTTTCCATCACTATAATAAGATATGTGAGATAATCAACTTACCAAGAGGAAAGGTTTATTTTGGCACAATTTTGAAGGTTACAACCCATGATAATTGGCCCTGTTGTTTTGGGCATATGATAAGGCAGCACATCATCCTGGAAGTGGCAAAACCAAAATGTTCATCTCATCCTGAGCTAAAGAGCAGAGAGAGCAAGGGGTGAGAGATATATGGTTATTCCTAAATAACATGCCCCTAATGACCTAAAGACCTCTTACTAGTCCTCACCTCTTAAAGGCTCTCCTGCCATCCAGTAATGCCACCCTGGGAACCACATATTTAATAGATGGACCTTTAGGGGACATTCAAGGTCCAAAACTGAAGCATGAGACGAAGAGTGGTCATTTATGTTTCCTTTAAAAATGATTAGCTTTTTGTCTCGCCAGACCGAGACATGATTTTAAGTTGATGGTAAATGATAAAACAGATATTTTATGTGTTTTGATTTTATGTTGGGTTGGAGCCAGAGTATATCTAGTCAACTGTTGCTCCTTAGGGCAAACTAGGGAATTAGCAGACTGGGAATTAGATAATAGTTTTTTCCCTAATAAGTCAAGTGTAATGTGGCATCTAGTGGCATGCAGCCAGTCACAGTATGGTCAGACAGGTGAGAGGACACTACTATGATACTCAGGTACTCAGGTTAAAGCAACTCAAGAGCCACATGGAGAGTGTTTTTGTGTAGATTTGTGAGCAGGATTCTACTTCTTGGGATAGAGTGATAGATGTATTACAGCAAGCATATGTCAGACAGAATATAATGCTTGGACGATTCAGGAATAGGTTGCAGCTGAGTGCAAGTTGGTAGACTCTTCAAGTGTAGAGTAGAAACATTTTCTTGTTAACCCCCCACACCTAATAAATACAGTCATTTGTTGCTGAGTTCAAAAGTGGCATGCTATATTTTATATACCAATCAGAGCTGATGGTTAAGACCTGGGAGAGTGTGGTATATACGTACAGTGAGCCATGTGATCCCTGTCATGTTAAGGGAATATATATTCTTTTCTTGTTGTCATTGTTTGCTTTTGATTTTTTTGAGACGGTCCACTGTGTGATACAGGCTGACGAGCTTGCGTCGATCCACCTTCCTCATCTTCCTAAGTGCTGGGATTACAGGCATGTACCACCATGTCCATCTTGAGATATATATTTTTCCTTTTTTCTTTTGTCTTGTCTTTTTTTTTTTTGGAGACAAGATCTTGTTATGTAGTGCAGGCTGGCCTTGAACTTGTTTATGTAGCTCAGGCTGGCCTCAAACTCAGAACAGTCCTCCTGCCTCAGCCTGCTAAAGTGCTGGGATGATAGGCATGAACTACTAAGCCTGGCTTGAATTATATTTTGAAAGTGCTGAAGAATAAAGGAGGATAAGGAAACTAGGAAGATTGTCGAGCAACATACCCTACCCTACTCTTAAAAATAGGAGAGAAACAGGTGTATGTTTCCAGTTTTGTCTGGCTTTAGTTTTTGTAAGTGTAGTGTGATGCCCTATCTGTGTAGACTGCTCAGCATGCTCCTTTATAGAAGTTATTTTTGAATGTTGTGGCCTTAGGTATGTTCAGTTTGTCTACTTATTTGAGAAAGATCTTTTACTTTTGTTCATGGCTCTTCCTTTTTTATATTATTTTAAGGTTTTTAAGTGCTGATGTTATACCTATACTCCAATTAGTTAAGACATGAGCAAAGAGTCATTACTTTTTTGCATATTTCTTTTAGCCACACTTTGTCCAAGAACAAGGACTACCACTGCAGATTCTTTTTTTTTTTCACTGCAGATTCTTGAGGACTCCATCTAGGTTTCCAAAGAAAGTATATTTGCAAATGATTTATGTGGTAGCAGTAGTGTATGTTGTTCATAAGCTTTTAGATTAAGATTTATTACCAGTTTGAGTATATACATGCTCATCACTTGATTTGTCATTTTCATCATGCCATTTATTCAGAAGACTATATCACAAATTGAAGCCATAGCTGGAGGGAAGAAGAATACCTTTTGGGTAATGAGATTTTTAAAAAAGATTGTTCGTCATCAAAAGGGCAGTAGATTTTCCCCTCCTTTTAAAGTAGGTATTATTTCAAATTTAAATTTTTGTGAGCTTTTCATTTAGCGTGACTCTAACACAGGAATAATAGTAACCTTCCTTTTTGATCATATATATAATTAGAATAACTTACCATTTACAACCTCAGACTGTAAAACAGACAATCTCTTGTCTCCTAAGAGAGTGGGTAGGCCAATGAAAGGAACATACTTTTGGATCCTGTTGTCAGGAGTCTGTAAGAAACTTTCTATTCCCTTTTAAAAATGAGTCACCAAACAAGGGAATTTTGTGATAGAATTAAAAAAGTTTTTGTGTGTTCAATTATAAAATTATGGACCTAAAATATGAATAAGTTAGATTTTAACAATTTAAGTTTGTAATTTCTCATGTAGTTCAGGTTTTAATAGGATACATTTTCCTTTCTTTTTTTTTTGTATTAGGAATCAAACTCAGGACCTCATGCTTTTCAGGCAAGCTCTGTGCTACTGAGCTAAATCCCTGGCCCTCATGATTTGTCTGTGTCAGCAAAAAATAAGATTGTAAATTAAAATTGTAAAGATCACTTTTCACTACTCTGATATGTTAATTTTTTTTCTTTTGCTTCTTTGGCTTTTGTTAGATGCCAGTGTATGGTTTTTTGGTTTGCTTTTTTTGAGATGAGCTCTCACTGTTTAGTTGAGGCTGGCTTTGGGTTATGTAGCCCAGGTTAACCTCAAACTTGTGGGGAATCCCTGAGTTTGATTCCTGGTACTTCGATCTCCCAAATGGGATTATAAGCAAGCATTGCCATGATTGACTTGTGTGTGTGTGTGTGTAACGTGTGGAACTTTACCCACATTGATGCACAATCATAAATTTTATTCAACTGATGTACCATCCCTTAATCCATGGTTGGACATTTAAGCAATTCCTAATTTTATATATTTATAGTAAAACAATGGTGAACTTTTAGAGATGTTATATGCATAAATTAAATATTAACTTTTTAGATAAAAGGATATGACTTTTTTAGGGGTAGTATTAAGAAAGGGAATTGCATATTATGTATGAATTTGCTAGTGTTTAGCCACTGAATAGATCTGCATTTTTAGTGAGAATTAGCACATCAGTTACTTAAATTGTTCCCCTCCACACTTTTCCCAAGTAATAAATGGGACTCTGAGGGACCTTATTAGTGATGATTCTATTTTTGTCTTTAAATGACTTGAGATTCAATTGAAAGACACTTGTAACCATCATTTTTTCTGAGAAATAATTAAAATTGCCCTAAGATTGTTTTTAACAATATAAAAAATGCACATTGTTTTTTGTGTGCTTAAATTTGGGAGGGGCAATAGTGAACTTAGCAAGTCAGTTTTTGGAGCAAAAGATGTAAGTACAATCATAGTTTTTACATATTAGAGTATGTTTTAGTGATGGCAACATACTACTACTGTAGAGTTCTCTTTATTCATGAGGAATATGTTACAAGATCCTCAGTAAATACCTGAGACCAAGGGTAGAACTAAGTGTCATATATACTAAACTGTTTTCTCCTACTATATATACATACATAGAAATCATAAAGTTTATAAATTAGGCAAATATATTAACAGTAATAAAATAAGACATAACAATCATACTGTTAAAGGTTTACAAGTTGGCCTTTGTTAAGTAAAATATGGGTTACTTGAAAACACGCACTATGGTAGTAACACAGTAGATTTGATAACTGAGAGAGCAAAGTGACTAATGGGTGGGTCTTGTATATGCACCACAGTTACTGTGGGATGCCTCATGTTCTAGGTGGGATGAGGTGCAATAGCAGGTCATTTCATCCTGCTACTCCAAATGGCGCACAGTTTAAAACTTAAAAATTTTTATTTTTGGAGTCATCCATTTAATATTTTTGTAGAATGGTTGATCAAGGGTAAGTGAAGGTGCAGAAAGCTAAACTGGATAAAGGGGAACTGCTGTGTAGATTTGAACCCTAACATGTTGGTTCTGCTTTAATATATGCTTTTTACTCTGTGAATGTGATTGTTCAGTTTTCAGTAAGGAGAAACAGAAGCTGGTTGTTGCTGGGTAGGTCCCCTCAAAAGCAAAATAGTGATTGAGACGATGTAAAATTCACACTTCTGCTTTATTTTCTAAAGCTGTTGGGAGGGCAGTTCTTCTGTAATAGTTGTAATGAATTAGTACATGTAATAAAGCCCTCAAAGTTTTCTTTGAAAACTAGGTGAGAGCTCCACCTTGTGATCTTTGAGCATATTTTTTAAAAAATTAATAATCCGAAGTAGCCCAGAAATGACATGGGGATTTTGCTTTTGAAATTCACACTTTTATTTGAGTATTACTTCTTACAGTTTTAGGCTTCTC